>JALBCR010001516.1:22500-221640 GCA_030710515.1 Abscondita cerata | reverse complement strand
CATCAAGAAAATCCATTTAATTGAAAAACCTGCAATCGTTGTTTGGCGCAGGAAATACTTAACTGCAATAAAACAATATCGCAAGCAAGGGAGAGAAATATATTACACTGATGAAATGTGAGTCAATGCAGGACATGTGAAAAGTAAAGTTTGGCCCGATACTACAGTTAAAACTGCGAGAGGCATTAATTTAAGGAGTTTCTACTGACGTGAAGGATCCATCAGGCAAAGGAAAACGAATTATAATCGCACATATTGGTAGCAACTTATTGAACTTTGAATCAAAGAAAACTGGTAATGTGTTTCAAGGGTGGCTGGAAGGTGTACTGCCTGCTTTAAAAGCAAATTCTGTAATCGTTATGGATACTGCCCCGTAACATAGTGTAAAAGCAGAAAGAACGCCAACACAAAATTGGAAGAAAAATGACATTATCAACTGGCTTCATAGTAAGCACATTCCGACTGAAGAACATTTAATAAAATTACAACTGTTGGAATTAGCTAAACAATATTGCTTTTCTCATAGAACACCTTATGTTATCGATGAAATGGTCAATCCTTCCGCCGTAACACTATAAATTAAATCCAATCGAACTGATATGGGCACAAGTAAAACATTATGTAGCTGCTAATAACACAACACATAAACTTGCTGATGTGAAAGCGTTGCTAAATAAAGGTATTTCTACAATAACCGCAGAGCGATGGGAAGGTTGCATTCAACACATAATTAAGGAAGAGAAGCGAATGTGAGATTTAGACGGTATAGTGGAGGAAATGGTAGAAGAAATTGTCATCAATTTAGGAGAGGAAAGTTCCAGCGAAGAGTTCACTAACGACCATTTATCAGATGACGATATGGATGTTGATATCGTACTCATTTAAATATTTTAAGTGTCGAGACTTTATATGATATAGTAATTTTTCTTATTCAGTGAATGTTGTACATAAAATCTGAAATAAATATATTTTCACTTTTTGTGCAGTTTCTTAGTAGTGTGTTACATGTGTAGGATTAATTTGTAATACCATAGTTATGATAAATTGATTGAATATTGATGTACATAATGATTCCTACCTAAACACAGCGACGAAATAAAATGGTCTACAAATCTATAAATTTGAATTTGAAATTTCCCACCATTTAAATCAATATTTAAGCTGTGTGCATTCATCTTTCATCGAAGCGCTCTCTACTTTACTCTTACTTGGAATGGATTACAGTTAATTGTTTATTATTACTTTTGTAAACGATATTGTCATATATATGTTACCTTCAATTCTAACCTAAACTTGTTAAAACAATTAGGAAATGTCAAACTTACGCAGTTTAGTTTTTTATTTGAACACCCGTTTTGTATAACACCTTATACACCGTATAACTGTAACAACAAAGAGTTCATTAAATACAACTTAAAACTTTACGGATATTTGACCCTTCAGTTCTAGAAATACAAGCATTAAAAATCTGGGTTTTATACTTTTTACTTCCGAAAGTGTCGAAGTCGATACAGCTAAGAATTTTAAAATAATATAAAAAGGTTAAACTCCAATAATTTCTGTATTAAAATAATTAACTTCGTGTACTATATTTGATTTCAACCACATAAGAACACATAATGAAAGGTCAAAAAAATTTCAGCCCATACGTCTTCAGAAACATTAATTAAAATCCTACTCTGTAACAAAACAAATTTAATTTAGTGTAACTATATTCCACAATTACATCATCGAATTTCCACATACCAATTGATCGAATAATTAATTATGCATTGTTTGTAGGTGTACTAATAACAAAACTCACATTTCGAATGTCGATGTCCGATAATAAAGCTTTGTTGGTGTATCAAATACAAAATGCAAAAGAATATACAACATATGACGTAAAATCCAGAATATGATGCGATATAGAACGTAATTGATTTTATAATATCGTCACAACTTTTGGTTGTCCGTGGTGGTAATGTGATACTCGATTAAATTATTTACGACCTTTGCGCAAATTCAACGCAAGTTGATAAAAGTTACTAAACAATAGCCAATAATTTACGCTTCACCAACAATTACTTCTAGTTCATTTTTCTGTTCATTTTGAGTACACAACAGTACATATAAAATAACATATAGCGCTAGTGTAAGGTCTGGAACTATCGAAATAATAAATATTTTGATAACGTTTTTAAAAAAAATTCTCGAACGCGTCAATTTTTATCTTAATTGAGACATATTTTACTCTAATTGTCACATAAGGATTGTATTTTTTAATCTTTATAAATGGAAACCTTATTTTTTTGTGCTGAATTTGGAAAGAACATGAAATTCTAAAATAGTAGGATACTTTATTCTCGAATTTGGTAGTTATAATAAAAGTAAAAGATCTGAAAAACGAAAAGTAGTTTAATTATTTGATAACTTACTTAATATTTCATTGCACGTATTGCAATCATTATGAAATATATATTACAAAATACAAAAAAAAAATTAAATTAAATGTTTACTGACCACCATTTTGTGCAAGATAGTACCCAAGTCTGTACTGAAATATTTCACGAACTTTAACCAAAGTTTCTGTGCGAAATCTTTGTGTAACTCCTCTACTGTCTATGGGCGGTTTGTACAAACTTTACAGTTTAGATAACCCCACAAAAAGAATACATCGGAGTTAGGCCAGGTGTTCTCGGAGGTCACTCAACAGCTCCCTTCAGCTTATCCATTTACCAGGAAAAATTGCGTTTAAATAATTTATAACTCCAAAATGTACCAGAGCACCAATTTGCTAAAACGATAACGTATCGTTTGGCAGATCTTCAGTGTTCGGATAAAGCACTGCAAGAACGGTAATTAAATCATTTCTTAAGAAATCCAAATCTTTCTCGGTTGTCATTGAACCCTCGATAATAAATGGGCCTAGAATTCTATCCGCTACAATTCCTGCCCAAACGTTGACTTTTTGGGGAACCTGCGTGTGGGTCAACCCCATCCAGTGCGGATTTGTAGATGCCCAATATCGATAGTTATGACGATTCACTGTTCCATTTAGGTGAAATGTTGCTTCATCAGAAAAAAATATTCGATTTGAAAAGTCGTTATCAATATTATAGTCCAGTCAGTTTAGACAAAAAATAGCCATTAGATGGAAATAATTCATAAACACGTATGAATAGTATATTATTATATTGTTGACATTTCATAATTCATAAAGTTTTGATTTTTGGACAGTGAATTCTCGAAAGAGTTAGAAATAAAAGGAAAAAAAGTTCCCACCCTAATCGTGGAGGGAACATCCCCTTTTGAACGAAAAACTACCCCTGGCGCGGACTCGTTAGGAGTTTTCCTCATTTAACTTCTAAATAGTTACTCGGACGACAAAATATCATAGAACTAAAAATATTTGTTATAAAATTTTGCATATAAAAGCTTTATATACCATAAAACTAATTATTATAGAATTCTCGCAATTAGGGTTCAAAGTTAAGGAAAGTTTTGCGAGCAAAGGAAAAAATCGCTTTCGCAAACAATACCAAAACAACCTTTTTACGCAAATAATAAGAACAAAAACATTTTTTACAAAGTACATATCTTACATCTTTACAATTTTAATGTTCGTCATTGACTTTTTGGTTTTCGATCTGTAATAAATATAATTACGTCGATTTGTGACGTCATTATACTGTATTACCATTAATTTTTTACCGCATTTTTCATAAAATCATATCTTAAAATTCTTTCCGTGTTATATTTGTTTCAGGCATTATTTACTATATCAACTGGAATACGCATTGTTAGCATTCATTGTGTGCAGCTGTGTTAAAGGTTACTCGGAGAAGACCATGAAGAAAATTAAAGAAAATAAAAAAATGAAAATTCAAAAGGAATAGGCTACGAAAAAAACCACATTAAAAAAAAACACGCCAACAACTCTCTCAAAGGTGGTGTGGAAACGAGTAACAACTATGGAATGCATTTTTGCAAAGGAAGCGTAAAAAAGTTGGTAAAGAATAGAAACTAAAAGTTGTAAAACATGTACTTTTAGAAAATTTTGTGCTCTACAATTTTTGTTCTTATCATTTTTGCGTAAAAACAACGGTTTCGGAATTATTTGAGTGCGGAAGCGATTGTTTTCTTTGCGCGTTTCACTTCTCTAAACTTTGAACTCTAATTGCGAGAATTTTATAAGAATTAGCTTTATGGTATACAAGACTTTTATGCAAAATTTCAAAAAAATATTTTTGGTCATTATCCTTTTTTGCGTAGCAATTTTATAATAACAATTTTATAACAATTTTATAATAACTTTTATAATTTTATAATATTATAATAAGAATTAGCTTTATGGTATACGAGACTTTTTATGCAAAATTTTATAGCAAATATTTTTACTCCTATATTTTGTAGTCCGAGCAACGATTTAGAAGTTAAATGAGGAAAAAATCTGAATGAATCTGCTCCAGGGGTAATTTTTCGTCCAAAAAGGGATGTACCATCCACAATTAGAGTAAAACCTTTTTTTTTCCTTATTTCTAACCCTTTCGAAAAATTATTGTCAAAAAATTAAAATTATATAATTATTTTTTTTCAACGTCTAATTTGCCTGAACTGTCAACTTTGAAACCTAATTGCGAGAATTCTATAAGAATTAACTTTATGGCATACAAGACTTTTTTATGCAAAATTTTATGGCAAATATTTTTAGTCCTATGGTATTTTGTCGTCCGAGCAACTATTTAGAAGAAGGTAACGAGTCCGCACCAGGGGTAGCTTTTTGTCCAAAGGGATATTCCACCCACGATTAGGGTGAAAACTTTTTTCCATCTTATTTCTAACTCTTTGGAGAATTTACTATCCTACAATCAAAACTTTATGAATTATTATTTACGAAATGTGTAAAGTGACTGGACTATTACACCGCTTCATCATTACCTTACAAAACTGCGATCAGGATCATCTTCGTTAAGTTGTTGCACTAATTGAACTTTGTAGGGAAGTCAAACTAAACTATTTTAGAAACTGTCGCTCTTATGATAGGTTCTTTATCAGAATACCTGTTATTGAATAGTTCACAAACCTCTTGTTGTGTTCTAGTACCGTCGCCACATCCCCTTAATATTAAAACTTCAATTCGCCCTTTTTCAGACAAATATAGCACCATTATTTACTTAATTACGTAAAAACACAACACAATAAAACAGATAAACAAGCCGATGAAGAACTGTCATAATTTTAACGGCGATTGTTAAATGGCTACTTGATTTTTTTATTAAAACTCGGAATTCTTGAACGTTATTAGATTTTTGGTTTTAAGACTTTAAAAGCATAATCTCGAATATTTCAAAATATAGTATGATACTTTTTTGCGTATTTAGTCTTAGAATTTCTGTTCTTTCCAATTTCGGCATAAAAATAAGGTTCCATTTATCTCTTACGTCATATCTTCAAAACAAAGACAATCCATTAGTGACTGTTACAGTAAAATGTGTCTCATTTAAGATAAAAATGTCTATTTTTAAAATGTTTAATAAACGATTTTTGCGATAGTTCCCGACTTTACACATACAGTAGGGGAGGATCGTACAAAACCGGGTGGTCTGATAAAACCGGTACCAAGCCCATTCGGTGACCGTTTGGCAACATCTTATCTGTAGGCGCCAAACTTTATGCCCGTACACTGTCTAGATCAAATAGATCAAACAGTACGTATTAAAAGGTATCATGGTAAAGTTCTGTCAAATAATTTGTGAATGTATATTGTATTAACTCGAATTTTAAGTAAGTTTGGATAGTGTTTTTTACAATTGTGATTGATCGATGTATTTTTGTCGTTTTGTCATTGAATATTAGGGTATAAGGTGTAATTCTGATCATAATTCTGTTCTCAATACTATAACCTAACATTGTAATTGACAGTTTGTCTTAATAAATCATAGTCTTACAAAACCGGATAGTAGGGAGCTTTGCATAATCGGATACTCGATTTTATCCGTCTAGTTTCAAATAGCTTGTTTTTTAGGTAGTGAGACATGTCGCATTATAAAAGAAAAACCAAACGTCAAAGCTGGGATAGCGAGAGCATGAAAGGGGCAATGAGTAAAGTGCTTGAAGGAAGGATGGGTTATATTAAAGCGGCTAGGGCGTTTGGTGTTCCATAATCAACCTTGGAAGACCGTGTGAAAAAAGTCAGAAGTGGAAAATCTATTGATGAAGCCAGTGAAAAAGGTAGGTAGTCTAAGTAATAGTGTAATAGTGTTTTGATATTACTAAAGAACAGTTACAGCTTACGATTTTTTTTTGTTTTAGCTTCAGGTCTAGGCGGCTTTAAACCCACATTCAGCGCAGAGCAAGAAGAGGAACTTGTTACTCATCTCTTACATATGGGAAGTAGACTATTTGGTTTTACATTAACTGAATTCTCGCTTATGAATTAGCAGTAAGGAATGGATTAAGTCACAATTTCAATAACGAAAAGAAGATGTCAGGTAAAACATGGCTCTACTCATTTTTATCGAGACACAAGAATCTTCGATTAAGAAAACCTGAAGCTACTTCTATAGGACGCACCATAGGTTTCAATCGTGTTGCTGTGAATACATTTTTTACACTGTTAAGGGATGTTTGTGACAAATATAAATTCACACCGGACCGAATACGGAATGTGGATGAAACGGGCATTACGACGGTCCCAAATAAACCATAAAAGCTTATTTCCATGAGAGGTAAAAGACAAATTGAAACTCTGGTATCAGCTAAGAGGGGCACGTTGGGTACTGCGGAAATTTGCATGAGCGCTAGTGGTTCATTCATGCCTGTAATGCTAATTTTTCCTAGGAAGCTTGCCAATCCTCGTTTGTTAGATCATACACCACCTGGGATGTTTGCAGAATGTTACCCAACCGGCTGGATAGAAAAAAATTTTCATTAAGTGGTTCAAAACATTTGTGGAGTTCTCTCACCCTGCAGTCAAAAACCTGTTCTCTTGTTATTAGATGGACATGCAGCTCATACTAAGAGCATTGAATTGATCAACATCGCACGTGAAAATAACGTTGTCATCATTTGTCTCCCCCCTCAATGCACACATCGTATGCAACCGTTAGATGTGTCATTTATGGCTCCATTAAGCACTTATTATGGAAAAGAAGTAAGAAAATGGATGAGTCAACATCCTGGACGGCGGGTAACCATTTATGAAGTAGGAAAGCTATTTGGAGACGCTTTTGTAAAGGCAGCAGTAATGCAGACGGCAATTAGTGGTTTTAGAAAAACCGGAATTTATCCACTTAATGAAGAAGTTTTTCCCGACTAGATGTTTTCGCCATCAAAAACCACAGAACGTCGATTAGGAGACCATGAAAATGAAACTCTGCACGTGGATCCTCCAAGTCCGTCCACTCCTACTGCCCCTATTTCAACCGAAGCTTTGGCCACTATTTCTAATACATCTCCAAAACCTAAACAGGTGGCTATAAAAGTTTTGCGTTCTCCTCAACGCAGTTGTAGATTCTTATCAGTTTCACCCAGAGATATTTTCAAACTTCCACAGGCAACAAGAAAACCACTTGACAATAAAAGGAAAAGAGGAAAAGCTGCAGTTATAACATCATCTCCATATAAAGCAGAACTGGAAGAGGATTCTGTAAAACGTGCGCCAAAAAGAGGAACAAAGAATTTTAAGCTGGCAGAAGGAAATAAAGCGAAGTTTGGAAAGAAAATGTCTAAATCATAAATAAAGTCAGCTAGTAAAAACTGGAAGATGATTCTCAGAGTTCAGAGGAAGAAGAGCAGGATGATGCGTGTTTATATTGCAATGAATTGTTTTCAAATTCAAAAGACAAGGAAGGTTGGATTCAGTGTGGTAGGTGTGAAAAGTGGTCACATGACGCTTGTGCTGACTGTGATGACGATGAAAGTTACTTTATTTGTGATTTCTGTGCCTAAGCTTTGTTAAACCTACTTAAGTGGTAACTTCCCGTAATTAAAATGTGCAATGATTTACTTTGTTTTCTTACCAGTACCCGGTTTTGTAGGTATTACAAAACCGGGTACTATGACATTTTTTTCTAAATAATTTTTGTAATTTGATAGAGTTACCTTAATAAAATTTAGAGCCCAGTACAACAATCGGAGAATCGTTTCTTTACAATTAAAAATACGTAAAATTTCTTAATCGCTTTTTAGTTCCTAATACAGCCATTCTTATAAGTGATATTCGGTTTTGTACGACCCTCCCCTACGAACGTTTAGACTGATATTCACTGTGTTCACGGATGGGGTATCCTATTGGTGAAAAATGTTTAAATTTTAGTTTTAGCAAAAAATGTCAGTCTTGATTAAAAGTTTTGCTTGTTCTGAAACCCCATAAAATGAAATAAGTTTTTCAAAATCTGTCTCATTTCATAGTCAGTTTTATTATGATTTGAAACGAGCAATCATTGATATCGTAAATGAAAATACCCCAGAAATGCTACGAAACTCTTATAAAGAATTTAGAAGGAGAATTAAGAGATATTTTGAAGTTGGACAAGGATATATTGAATAGATGTTTTTTTGTTTACTATTAATTTTTCTTACATGATTACACTGTATTGTTATTTTTGATATTGATTATAATTCTATAAAAACTGAATTTTAGATGATTTTATGGGGTTTCCAGAACAAGCAAAACTTTTTATCAAGAACGACATCTTTCGCTAAGGCTAACATTTAAAAATGTGTCACCTATAGGATAATTCATCCGTGGATACACTAAATGATTCAGGATTTAATATTAGTCTATCAATGGTTTTTTATGTAATTTCCAGCCTAAAAATGTCTAACACTGCAGGTCCTGATGGTGTACCTTGTAAATTTATGAAGAATTGTGTCTTTACATTGTCGAAGCCTTTATGGTTGCTATACAATTTTTCTATTTCGTCTGATGTATTTCCGGAGAAGTGGAAATGTAGCTTTATTTCGCCAATTTTCAAACCTGGTAATCGTCAGGTGATAAACAATTACAGGGGTGTATGTAAACAATCTATCATACCTAAAATATTTGATTCAATTATTTCTCAACAAATTCAGTGGATGTGTACAAGTTTAATTACTCCAAAACAGCATGGTTTTTATAAGAAACGTTCTAGTTTGTCGAATCTTTTGGAATATTATACATTCTTAAACGAGGCATTCACTGCAAGAATTCAAGATTCGGTTTATACCGATTTTTCAAAAGCATTGGATCGAGTAAATCATGATCTTCTCTTACTGAAACTTAGACATATCGGCTTTTCTAATAAGAGTGTTAACTGGGTGTCTTATTACCTAAAAGATAGAACACAACAAGTGAAAATAGGTCCTTACCTTTCGCAACCTTTTAAAATAACGTCTGGTGTGTCACAGGGATCACATTGTGGCCCTATACTTTTTATTTTGTTTATTAATGATTTGGCACAGTCTTTTCAACATAGCAATTTTTTATTTTACGCTGATGATCTGAAAATATTTAAGCCAATTGCTACTTTTAGTGATTGTGAACATCTCTAAGCTGACTTGAATAAACTTTTTGAATGGTGGTCTAGAAATAGTTTGTACCTTAACATTGAAAAATGCAAATATATTACTTTTACACGTAATCGTGAAATGATAACATTTCAATATCAGATAGGTAGCAATTGTTTGGAATCTGTTAAAGTAATTAGAGATTTTGGAGTGTTTTTGACTCAAGATTATCTTTTAAAAATCATTATCATTTTTAATTCGAAAATGTATTAATAGGTGGGGTTTATCTGGAGACATTGCAAGAATTTGTCGGTTTCGGCATTAAAAATTTTATATTTTGCCTATGTTAGATCGCACTTAGATTATTGCTCACCTGTTTGGTATCCAGTTTATAATACAGATAAGCATTTACTAGAAAGAATCCAAAATAAGTTTCTACGGACGATCGAATATAAGCTGAAAGTAAATCATATACAAGGTGGCTATACATGGATATTATCTACTTGTAAAGTTCAACTGCTTCATCGACGAAGACAAGTTTCAGACACGAGTCTAATTTCTAAATTAACATTCTTGGTACTACTTTGTCCTAGAGTTTCCAGAACTCAAACCATTTTCCGCATTGATCATGTTACGACTAATCTAGGTGATAACCATCCTATTAGAAGGATGATGCTTTTGGCAAATAAACACTGTTCGAAAAAGTCAATTAATTTATTTGGTTCAAACAAATTTAAGTTTCAAAAAAAACTTTATTTTTAAAATTAAAAAAAATAATTAATTTTATACTATATAATTTTAACTTACGTTAGCTGATCCGAGATTTAAATTTTATTTATTAAAAAACAAATTTTTGTTATTAAGAAAAAAAAAAAAATTTTTTTTTTTTTTTTTTTTTTTTTTTTTTTTTTTTTTTTTTTTTTTTTTTTTTTTTTTTTTTATTTTTTTTTTTTTTTTTTTTTTTTTTTTTATATTTTAAAAAATTTTTTATAATTTTTTAAAAAATTAATAAAAAAAAATATTTATTTTTTATTTTATAAAAATAAAAAATAATATAAAAAAAAAAAAAAAATTTAATTTTCCATTCCAACACGATAACGATAATCGGTATGCTACGAATCGTTCACGAACAAATATCTACAGAATAGACAGGTCAAGCATTCTGAGTTTAGACATGTGTCACTTTTGACATAAAATTTTTTTTTAAACAAGTTATAAAAATATATGTTTTAAGTCACTTTATCCGTTGGTAATAATAATTTTTTATGTTTTCCCTTGAAGAAAATGGTTTATTATTTGACCGAAAAGCAAAAAACATAATCAAAATTTCGATTTTTTTGCTTTTCGCGGAATCATTTTCTTCAAGATAAAGTTAAATAAATGATTGTTACCAATTAGCAAGGTGACTGACAGAAAATTTTTATTACTTGTATACAGGGTGGTCACTTTAAAGAAGCTCACCATTGTGATATTCTAAGCGGTGGGAGATACAGCATCGGTTGAATTAGAGAAAAGTCGCACATTTTAACCACTTTTAAGAATTAAAGAAAAGTAAGATATTCCCACTCATTCTCAAGTTATGACAAAAAAAACTTATTATTTATTAATAAAAATCAATTATCTAATATGGCGCCCATAAGAAAAACAAAAGTAAAGGTTTAAAAATCGACTTATGAGTGAACCTACAAAATTTTTGATAGTCTTATTAAAAAGCAGCTGGTCAAAAATGTAAATCTAGTAAGTTTCATAAAAATTGTTAAATAAGTAAAAAAGTTACAATAGAAAGAGAAAAATGACAATTTTTAGTTTTTTGTCATAAATTGAGAATGAGTGGGAATATCTTACTTTTATTTTTTAATTCTTAAAAGTGGTTAAAATGTGCGACTTTTCTCTAATTTAACCGATGCTGTATCTTCCATCGCTTAGAATATCCCAATGGTGAGCTTCTTGAAAGTGATCACCCTGTATACTTGTAAAATATCTCTAGTTTTTGTTTTAGTTTAAAAATTAATATCATAATTTAGTAAATAACTTCACTGCATTTATACTTTTTCTACTTCAAAGGTTCACATTCACATTGGTATCAAGATTTATTGTAGGTACGTAATCCAATATAAGTATGCAAACAAAAAAATGTGTTTTAAAAAATTTAAAAATTAGTGTTATTTTTACTTGCATCATCAAATAATTACCCAAAATCGTCATGAGCAATGTACATTTAAGTAGGTATAGCTAGTATAATTTAAGAATAATTACGCATTTAATTAAGTAGTAGGTACTTTCCACAAAACCTATAAAATTCTCAATATTCCAACCACAAAGGTTACAGCTTACTAATTCTACCGGAATCAAGATATTGAATATATTTGATTGTATCTGGTATAAAGATAAAGGTTTTTCTTTTGTCAAAGCGGAGAAAAAAAAAAAACTCGATAATTAACTCTTGTTTTCTGGATAGATATACTATTGTAGTTTTATTTTAAAAATTATTGTTATTCTTGTCCTAATTCTGTAATGTTTGATTATTTATAAGTAAATGCCTTTAGAAAGGCCAGCCGTACTAGATCGAAACGCCGGCTCAATAAGAAATATGGTATCTGTGAGAACCATTCGAATAGTCAACTCATTAAGAAAGCCCAATAAAATCAATTAATTGATATTAAAAGAGCGAGATTACTGATAATAATACAATTTTCCTTTGTGGGAACATAAAATATAGGCGTTTATTATAGAATGCAACAGCCCTTCAAACAATATTTTTTGTATTCCTCGCATCAACTGCTACCTCATGTTGCACTACTAATGCTACTCAATAGCGTGTGAAAATGCGTTTCATTGCAGCATGCTGTTTTTTGATTTGTTTATAGGGCGGTCGTCCTCAATGGTATTGTCGCAATAATCAAAGTTGTCGACTGTAAACTCAGTTTAGTAGGCCCTGTTGACTTCTGACGAAATAAATTCGTATTGTTACACTTGTTTTCAATACATGAATTATTCAGTTTGTAATGGAATCATTTTGAAAAGGGTTAAAGTTGCTCAATTATTTATAGTTTTTCCTTTTTATAGGGACCGTGGTTGGGTAGGTGTAATAAAAACCAACTTTATCGGGATAGTTTTTGCCGACTTTTCTTTTTTTTTCTTTCTTTTTTTCACAAACATACATTAAGTACTTAAGTTTAATTGATATGGAAACTTTTTTATTATTAATTTAGGAAAAAATTATTTTCATAAACAGTTCTGCATTATCTAAAACCTAAAATGCAATCATCAGATATTTCTTATTTTAAGCCGTATACGAGGTTTGTAAAAAAATATCTCATCTTACTTCTAGAGTAAAATTGCCTTTTTTTTTACAATACAGAAAAAAATTATGAAGTAAAGTTGTTTAAAATTAAAGTTATATTCAAATATGCAATTACAGCTATTTAGCATGAAAATTAAGATTTGGTGATTATTTACGTTTACAGTGTATAAATTGTACAAGCCAGAATAATTAATACAGAATGAATAGTAAATAATCAGCAAATCTTAATTCATGCTAAATAGCTGTAATTGCATACTTGAATATAACTTTTTAATTTTAAATAACTTACTTGTGAAATTTTCCTGTATTGTAAAAAATAAAGGTACTTTACTCTTGAATATACTTATGTATACGGCTTAAAATAAGAAATATCTAATGATTGCATTTTAGGTTTTAGATAATGCAGAACTTTTATGAAGAATAACGTTTTTCTTAAAACCAATAATAAAAAGTTTCCCATATGAGTCCAACTTAAGTAGACACACCTGTATAAGAGATCAAGGTTACACTATCTTTTAGAGGCCGTTACGTCATTAAAATTAATATATAAAAACTTGATTATATCAATCGTTCTGGAGAAAATTATAAAATTGTATAAATGATTAATGATTAAAACTTCACACACCATATCTACGTATACTCGAATGATAAAGATAGTTTAGCCTTGATGAAGCCCATATGTTTACTCTCGAAAAAACTATCCTGATCAAGACAGTTGTTTTTATTACACTTCCACCCAACAAAGGTCCCTATAAAAGAAAACTTGTAAATAGTGATACATGTATCACTAATAAAATTGTACAGTTAAAAATATTTTCTCCCCAAATAATATTATAGAAATTTTAAGGTGTGTTCCTTCTAGGTGGAGATCGAGTAACAAACTACCGCTCATATTTATACTTAAATGCCGACATTTCAGCCAAAATTAGCCTCGATAAAGCCCTCGCAAGTTTGAGCAAAACGTCGGCATTTATGAATCAATAAGACCGGTAGTTTTGATACTCGACCTCCACCTAGAAGGAATACATATCAAAAATAATCTTATACTAACTACGATTGCTTCGAATAATTATTTATTTTGTACAAAGTTCAGTATAACATAAGCAATACAATTTCCGTTGTGGCAACATACCTATTGTTACGGGTTTATTTACAAAAGTAAAACGTACGTCGGGAGCCTTCTTAGAAACGTGTGTCGGGCGTAACACTTTACGACGAAATTTGAATTTGCCGCGCATGTTGCAATTTTTCCATTGGTGGATTGATTAACTCACGAAAAGTTTCTAAGATTATGAGCGGACATTTTGCTAATTCCTTCTATTGGGCGTTTTCGGCGTGCTTCGTGAAGCTAAAATTTTACACGTAAATTATTAATGTACGCTTCAATAATTCCAAGTTAAATTGGTGTGTAGATGTAAATCCGACCGCATTCGCCGTAAGTACTTCTTTTCCATTTCTTTTGTTGTCTCGTGGTTGTGTTAATTCTAATTACGATGTATGCTTTAGCACGTGTCTTGACCTCATACTCTACTCGTGTATTACAATCTGAATAATTCCTGGGGGTGCTGGAATGGCTAGTTAAGAATCCTTCGCTATATAACTTGACGACTACCACGGTTTCGCCTACATTTAAGCTGCCAACGGCCGATGAACTCAACAGGCTGAGGGTCGTTCACTGCTATACTTGCTGCTTCGAGGGAACATAACTGCCTTCCGTTCTTCGTCGTATATTTCTCCTAAGGAAATCCTGGGGTTACCTACCTTCGAAGCTGTCAAATACTGTCGCTAGCAAGAACCCTTCTTCTCGGAACTGCATACTACAGAATACAGCTAAGTTTACTGTTTAAGAAACCTATTCACTATTCATGCGTATGAAGCTCACGTACATCTGACATTAAACGGTTTGAATCCCTAACATATAAGTAAATTTTTATTTGGGGTAGACTCCACCACCGACGTTCGATTTTATTTTTAACTAGTTCCATACGAGCTTGAGCGCTTTAGATAAAGTGGGTGAAGCTAAAACAAAAGGCCTTTTGGGTTGGCGGGAGCTACTTACCGTGCTATTCCGAGTTTAAGTTAGTTTTAAGTCACCGTGTGTAAGTGAGTTTCCTTAGTAACCAATCCTCAATTGGAACGCTAACTTTAATTTGGGGTGTAACAAACAAAACCTTAACTAAATTTCGACACAATTAATTGCGAACTTTAATTAAATTGTTGTTACTAACGCCCGTAAATCTTATGCGACAGTCTCTCTTACTTCTCACATATTTTCCTAGTACTGTAAGTTTTATTTGCTACATTTAATTGTCTATTTGTCTCTCTGATTTGTGTTCGTTTTAGCGTATTAGACCTTTAGTAAAACTTATTGAATTCCTGTTGGTCGGTTTTATTTCTCTATTACCCAGCAT
This sequence comes from Abscondita cerata, assembly GCA_030710515.1. Taxonomy (NCBI): domain Eukaryota; kingdom Metazoa; phylum Arthropoda; class Insecta; order Coleoptera; family Lampyridae; genus Abscondita; species Abscondita cerata. The sequence continues at coordinate 206,454 of JALBCR010001516.1, read as the reverse complement.
GTGGCGCCTCGTTAATGAGCAGTCTATTCTTTACAGTTCCTTAAGGACCTCACCGACTAAGCCGGACACTGCTGTGCTAACTACTACAAATACTGGAACCTCCACAAATTTAGTGCGCTACTTCGAGCCAAATAGTATTGTTCTTCTCTCTAGGTTGTACAGCTAGCGCCGTCGCTTTCTTTTATTATTATTTGTGACTGCCCTGAATAAACACTCGATAGCTTCTACTTCTTTTCGTAAGAACGTTTTTGGGTAATCCATTTTAACTATCAAAGTTAAAAAGTTTAAACCTTCGCTGTAAAAGCTGGTGTATATATAACTCAAGGGCCAATTGTTCTAAAAACAGCGGATTAATAAACTCTTGATTGCTACAAGGTATATAAATTTGTTCAGTTCTTGTAGACAATCTAAATAGAATCCACATATTTCCCGAGTTTATGTGTAATGATGAATTATTAACTGCTTCATGATTGCGTTCAAAACAAATTTCATTATTGTAAATTAAATGCCAAATTGAAAGGAGATATTGAAGTATTATATAGTTGCTCATGAAGATAAGAAGTGACTGCCAAAGAATATTTTATACGTGATACGAAATTAACAAAAAATGAAAATATTTGCGTTAAACCAGCAATTATACTATATAGGTTTAATTGGCTAAACAATTCTACATGTAAAATAGCAATCTTGGTTTATTGCGAAAAACATTAAACAAGAATCAATTTGAAAATGCCGCCTTGCAGAATTGGTAGGCGCTGCCATAGTGTAATCTGCACGTCTCACCGCCCGCCGACGTACAACTTTTGATTATTAAGTCCGTAATTATTATTATTTCTCTAATTTTTTCCCCAATAGATAAAATATCATACAATTTTGACTAAAGTATACTATAAACTCGACCTATAGCTTGGATTAACATCTTCTATTACTGATCAAAACTTTTCCGGTAATGGTGGAACTTGGAAATTTCTAAAATGGACTTAAACAACCGTTTTAAAATACAAACCCCAGTTAACTTATGAATACGAAAATATATATAAGAATGCACTGAAGTAGACTAAACTTTATTGAAATTGGTTGGGTATTTCAATAGAAATGAACTTTCAAAATGAAGGTTCTATGCTTTTCTTTAAATAATTTAGTTATAACAATACAATGTTCCTCATTATTGTTACGGTATCAAGTGTTATGTAAAAGTTAATTTCGACCCTGAACAGTTGGCCATAGCCCGATGTAGAAAATAATGTTGTCATATGAATAAAATATTTAGCAAAACAGGTATTTAAATTATTGTTGTTTATGGGCCATGTCTTCGTACCAAATAAAACAAAATTCAATCGTCTTCCTAAATAATTCCCCTTTTTTCCGTTAATTTACGGATACACATAAATATTCCGTCTGCGCAACAACTATTAAACAGAACGGAACAAAACAGAAATCGAAAGTTTTACTTTAAATCCGGGAATACTTATCATCGTAATTACATAATGTAAGTCAATACTTTCCATTTTAACGGAACTAAATTTTGAAAACCGTAAATAATGCGTCAATTATTTTACTCGTAATATCAAGTACAGATAAAGACGATTCAATTACGATGGTTGCTCTTGTTGTTTTGAGATAAAATTCCACACACGTAGGACAAATGTCTGTACTTTTTGTGTTTTTACCAAGTTCAATTATCAAGGCGAACCAGTACTCAATTTATGAATGAAGTATCGGTGTTTGTTCTAATTGTATAAAAGTACCAATTAAAGAGATGTAAGTCTAGATAATATAAATCAGGATTTGATTTTTTCAATTTTAAATCTACATAGGTACAATGCAATGCAAGTGATGCACACTGCAAGTGAAATTCTTTAATCTAAATTGTAGAGTTACCTATACAGGGTGTCCCACCGGGAACGCCATCGATAGATTATAGGAAAACTGTGGATGGGAAAAATTTGAAAATTTGGTAGTATACTAACATCGACGGGAGCAGTTCCGTTAAAATATTTTCAAGATGGTGGCACTTCCGGTTATACCGGAAGTAGGTGTCAACTTGCTTATTTTAAATAGAACACCCTATATATTATTCCATTTTTGGATTTTGCACAAAATTCTAGACACATTTTGTGTATAATCTTCTATACCTAAGTCTAACTGTTTTGAACTTATTTTGAATTTTATGTCAAAAATGACGTTTTCAGGCCTAAACAAAATTATAAAATTTTCCTATACTAATGCCTTTATTATTTAATTGGAATGGGTTTCCTTGTAGCAGGTGACCTATTTTAGTGGACTATGTCAATATTTTAATAACAAATTAATACAGGGTGATAAAAAAAAGGATTAAAATTAAATTCAAAAACACGTCAAAAGTCATTTTTTTAAATGCAAGCACCTTGTTTTTATAATTTTATCTTATTTAGCATCAAAAATAAGGTAGACTTTGTACAAGGTTATCTATTCAAAAAATTCATGGTTTTCGAAATATTGGCAATTTAACTTTTTTTTTGTTGCACAAATGCTATTGTATTTCTTTTAGTATGAATGGTTATTTCTAGTTGGCCATGATGGCGTTAGAAAACAATCATCTGTCAAGGATATGTCAAACTGTTAAAAATTTCAATAATCATGCCGGGACGCTTAAATTATACAAACGAAGATTACTTAAATTTATTTATTATTTATGGACAATGTGATAAAGTTATATCAAGAACATGTGTTACATTTGCAGCAAGATACCCGCAAAAACAGAAACCATCACCAAAAGCTCTTAAACGAATAATAGAAAACTTCAAAAACTTTGGATCCGTTAAACCAAATGTACCTACAGAGAAATAAACCTGTCGTTAATGATGAAAATGTTGAAATCGCTGTTTTGGGATATTTTGCTGCACATCCAACAATGTCTGTAAGACAAGCTTCATTGGAATCTGGATTAAGTAAATCGTCAGTTCAAAGAATATTACGCAAACATAAATTTCATCCGTATGCATTTTCCATGGTTCACCATCTGAAAGAGACTGATTTTTAAGGAGATTGGATTTCAGCGAATTTATTTTAACCTGGTCCCAAGAAAACGAATTTTTTCTTGATAACATCATTTGGACAGACGAAGCCAAATTTACAAAAACGGCATTTTTAATCGGCGAAATTCCCATTATTGGAGTGAATCAAATGTCCACGTTATTAGAGAGCGAAATTTTCAAGAATCTTGGCAATTTAATGTTTATGCTGCAGTAAGAAACGATGGCATCGTGACATTACATTTTTATCAAGAAAATTTAAAAGGTAAGTTAACCTATTTTTTAAATCATTTAAAATATTTGATTTATTAACTTATTAAATATGTGAAGGCTATCTGAACATCCTGCACAATTTTCAAAACAATTATTTAGATAATTTACCTTTGGCTGATCGTAGACATCTATTCTATCAACATGACGGCGCACCTCCACATAGTAGCCCATTAATCAACAATTTTTACAAGGCGCCTTTTATGATCAATGGATAGCAAACAATGGACCCTTCCTTTGGCCACCACGGTCCCCAGATATCTCAGTGCTCGATTTTTTTTATTTGGGGTACAATTAAAAATCGAGTTTATAACACCCCGTTAACCACCAAAGAAGACTGCATGCAGCGAGTTAGGACTGAGTTTCAAAATTTAACACGTGAAGCAATAAGGAAGGCGACCCATGAAAATTTGCTACTCAGATGCGAAAAATGTCTAGAAGTTCAAGGACATCAATTTGAACATTTAATAAAATAATTTTTTTTAAACTTTGGTCTCTAATTAATTGTTCTTTCTTGTAAATGAAACAATTAGGTTATTTGTCTGTACATTTGAATTAACGGGTCCAAAGATTTTGAAGTTTTCTATTATTCGTTTAAGGGCTTTTGGTGATGGTTTCTGTTTTTGCGGGTATCTTGCTGCAAATGTAACACATGTTCTTGATATAACTTTATTACATTGTCCATAAATAATAAATAAATTTAAGTAATCTTCGTTTGTATAATTTAAGCGTCCCGGCATGATTATTGAAAATTTTTAACAGTTTGACATATCCTTGACAGATGATTGTTTTCTAACGCCATCATGGCCAACTAGGAATAACCATTCATACTAAAAGAATACATTGTGCAACAAAAAAAGTTAAATTGCCAATATTCCGAAAACCATGAATTTTTGAATAGACAACCTTGTACAAAGTCAACCTTATTTTTGATGCTAAATAAGATAAAATTATAAAAACATGGTGCTTGCATTTAAAAAAATGACTTCTGACGTGTTCTTGAATTTAATTTTAATCCTTTTTTTGATCACCCTGTATTATTTTATTATCAAAATATCGACATAGCCCACTAAAATAGGTCCCCTGCTACAAGGAAACCCATTCCAATTAAATAATAAAGGGATTAGTATAGGAAAATTTTATAATTTTGTTTAGGCCTGAAAACGTCATTTTTGACTTAAAATTTAAAATAAGTTCAAAACAGTTAGACTAAGGTATAGGACATTATACACAAAATGTGTCTAGAATTTTGTGCAAAATCCAAAAATAGAATAATATATAGGGTGTTCCATTTAAAATAAGCAAGTTGACACCTACTTCCGGTATAACCGGAAGCGCCACCATCTTGAAAATATTTTAACGGAACTGCCCCGTCGTTGTTAGTATACTATCAAATTTTCAAATTTTTCCCATGCACAGTTTTCCTATAATCTATCGATGGCGTTCCCGGTGGGACACCCTGTATATTTATACAACTTTATCAATAGTAACCATGAGTAATGAAGTTTAAAAAAGTACGTCTTATCTGAACTATTTAACATTGAATAATATCGTAGTATGAAACTGTCCTGATTCTATGGTTCTTGAAAATCTACTTGTGCGTCGTAATATTATGTTGTTCGGAAATTTGTTGTAAACAAATAGTAATACAATGGTAATAATACGTAACAAAGTGAACCGTCTAAGCTTACATTGCGATTAATTAATTATTTTACACTAATTTCTAGCAACGGTAATAAAATGTCAAGGTAACATTAATAAAAATACAAACAAAGTAGAAATGTATACCACGTTCGTAAGGGAAATAAAAAACAAACTCGTACAAATTTCATAAAATGTGATACAATTCGGCATTCGGCGTTCATACCTCACGTATGGATAACGTTTGCAAATAAAGGTTGAATCATTGTTTTTTTAGACAACGTGCTAAGTCACCACACATATGATGCTATTAAACTTAATTATTGTCATTAATCTACATTTTTGTGCTCGTCACCTAAAACATATTTGTATACATAATGAAAACAAATCATATTAACATTTCAAGATTTTTTTCTCATAGAAAAAACTGAATGCGATATCTGTAATATTGGGTTTTACGGTAGGGTGTAGCGGTGTAGCCTATAATATAATACATATTTTTACAGTAGGGCAGGATTCTTACGGAAATCAATTCATAGGTGCCGTTATACGTTATACTATCTTTTTAATCTCGGTTCAAAATGCCATGATACTAGCAAATGTCATCGTTTCTAAAAACCGGTATACGTGTTATTCAATCAAATGCACAAATTGATTTATCTAGAGAGATACAAAATAAGATGCATAAACTATGCGAAGTTTTACAGCTTGAAACTATATCAAGAAAATAATTAATTTGAAATTCATTTCATGAATAATCTAACTTCATAGTATATTCAAGTTTGTTAAATCCCATTATTTCGTATTCAAGTATTTTTGCCGACATTTGCAACTATTGAGGTATTCCTATTCTGTCGAATTTTGCCTACGCTTTTGAAATATTGGTGTATAATAATCTCTATCCTCAATTACAACATATTATAATCAATGAGCAACATGGGTTCATGAAAGGCCGCTTAACTGATGCATCTACCTTATTTATTCGTATGGTACATTATACAAATATTGTATTGTGATCTAAGTGTTATGCATGGTGCCCCAGAAGATCAGTATATAACTGTATAGTGTGGTGACGAAACCGTGTGCAATAGTGGATTGGTTCGTCTTGGCAAAGCATTTATTTCAAGGTTTAGAAAACCACTAAAAGCTAAACATGCCAACCATTACCCACCCTAGTATTCACGTGTAAATAAACACCTTAATCCAATTTACCAAAAAATCGTGGCCCGGTTTGTCTGTGTGTGTGTATGTTCGTCTTCTCCTCCGAAACGGCTGAACCGATTTCGGAGATCGATCCGTCAAATTGTTCAAGAGGTCCAGGCGCTAATCTTAGGCGGGGTCACAAATTGACCTGACCTTTGACCTGGAGAGGTGACCTCACGTCTTTAATTTCAGGTTTGTCTAGGTTAGGCCCATTTTCAAATGGGTTTGGTTACTAGTTAGAGATAAAAACATCGAAAATATTACACAAAAAAGTACATTTATACAGTCACAGTCTCTTGAATGGTTTACCCATAATAAATTGCTTTTAAATACTACAAAAACTAAGTCAATGCTATTTACATTAAGAGATACTAGTTCTGAAAATGTTTGATAAACATGTCCGTTTTCTGGGTGTATACTTAGACAGTATATTAAATTGGGTTCACCACACACACATATTAGCCAACAAATTAAGTAAAAATATCTATGGCTTGGGGACACTCTACAGGTTGTCACCGAATATTTCGGCTACAAAAGCGAGCAATTAGAATAGTAGCTAATTGCAGTTATCAAGCTGAATTTAAGAAATTTTTTATCAAATATGAAATTCTGACGCTACCTTGCCTATTTATTTATGACTGTTTGTTATTTGTTAAAAATAATTTAAATTGGTATAACACACATAGTAATATACACCAGCATTCCACAAGATCACGTAATAATCTACGACCAGATTTTCATAGAATAAATAAATCTCAATCAGGCCCAAATCACTATAGTATAATGTTCTACAACGTTTTACCTTCTAACACTAAAGAATTAAACCTCAAACAATTCAGAACAGCTACGAAAACATATTTGATAAAAAACGCTTTCTGTAGTATTACTGAGTACCTTAATTATAAGCACACGTCGTATTTCTTGGCTAACAATAACCCAGTACGCAAATACTGGGTTGGCTAGATACAAGTTTTTTTTTTAAAATTCAATCAAATGAACAAAATTAATTTTTTTTTCATGTATTATGGCTTCATTAGTAAAAGCAAACATTCCCATTAATTATGGAACACAACTTCGTTCAAGTGGATGCATCGGCTGGCTTCGCACTAGCGCATTCTGTCACTCGAATTTTCCAAGACCTTGTTGATGGTTCGGGCTGTATCCCACTGATTGCTCGGAAGATATTGGCCTGAAGTGCTTGAATCGTTTCTGGATTGTTGGCATAACATCGGTCCTTCACGGTTCCCCACAAAAAACTCCAAAAGGGCCAAATCGCAGCTCCGATGCGGTCAATTGACATTACCAACATGGCTGATAAGACGATTTGGGAATTTGGTGCGCAAAAGACCGATTGTCGCATCGGTTGTGTTGGCATGGCGCGCCATCCTGAATGAACCAGAGGTTGTCCAAATCCATGTCTTCAATTTCAATAAAAAATCGGATAACTTGTTGAGCTGTTGAGATCGACGGCGAGTTGTTCGTGGATTAAGTCTCACACACTGGGCTACAGCAGCCACATTCCCGTCTGTGCGCACCGAGCGAGAATGAGGACTATGAGTGTTATCCATTAGCATGCCAGTCTCACGAACTTTTGGCACAAGCATGCGTACAGCAGGCGCGGTAAGTGATTCATTTCGGCCAAAACTTCTTTTCAACAAACGCACTGTTTGGGCTACACAGGATTCACTTTGGAAATAAGTTTGCAACATTTCCCAAAGTTGTTCAACCGTAATTTGTACCGCGGAGGTATGATACTGATTTTCTGTTAAGATTTCGAGCGGGAGCAAACTGTCAATGTCAAAATAACCTATGATTTATTATAAGGCATTTCAATGCGCTGTCAGATAGCTGTCAAAGACCTTTAAAAATAGCTACTGTAGGGCAAACTTACGTATAATTAGATGGATTTTATCATTGAGTTATAGGATTTTAATATAGTTTATACGTTTAATCGATTTTAATGTACCATACTGCCAGCATTTGGTTGTGTAGTAAACTGTGGCAGTAGAGGAAGTCGTGACAGTGTTAAGTTTTTTAGAATCCCTCTTATTTGTAATTTTAAACATAAATTGAGTTAAAATACTATTTCACAGATTCTATAACTAATTTAATTAAAACAACCACTAAAAGTACAAAAAATTAACAGAAATTACACACATTCCAATGAAAACAAAGGTTTGTTTGCCCTACAGACGCCATTTTAGCAAAAGCGTTGAAATGCCTTATTATTAATATTTTAGAAACCAAAACCATATACTCTTCGACAACCGGGAAAAATCCTTTTTACTCAGTCATCAAAGCAGAAACCGTTGCGAAGGTTTATGAACATTCATAATTAAGCTGTATTATGTCTTATTAATTTGAAGGACGTCTAAAATTAAACCATATTTTTAAGCCTCTCTCCTAATTATCTGTTATTCCATTATTTTGTTTGCTACTTCTTCATCCTACTATTTTTTTATCACTATCGTGTATGGCACTTGGACCGGTCCATTGCTGTCCAGTGCTTCTTTATTTCATGTTTTTATTTACATTCTTTTATATCTACATACTTAACCAATATTACTACATATGAATACTATGGTGGGTCAGGGTTGACATGTTTAGGTTGTGGTGGTTTTCTCAAGCCTGGAAAGAAATGCTTTGCCAAGACAAACAAATCCAGAATTGCACACGGTTTCGTCAGCACACTTACAATTTTATACTAATCTTCTGGGGCACCGTACATTACACTTACAACACACCACAATAATGAAAAGTAATATAATGTACCATACGAATAAATAAATAATATTGCCTACTACATTCTTAGAGACACAAATTTGTAGTTTTCACCAATCAATTTTACTCAAACATCTCTTTTCTACTTCCTAAAACTTTTTAACAAATAATAAATGAAAAGGTGGTTAAATCCACATATACGTTTTTCTCGCAAGAGATAAAGAAATTCTTTGAAGAACAGTTCATCAAATTTTCATGCAATGAGAATGAGAATCGTTATCTATGTAGTACATATTGTGCACTCACCTTTGCATCCTGAATGTTGACATTGTGCGGGCCTGAAAAATATTGTTTTAATTCTAATGAACTTTTAAACATACTAAATTAAGTGGATAGGGGGATTGAAGTAAGTTTAGTTCTTTTCCTTTCACCAACTTTAACGCTTAAAAGGTGCTCACTTGTACTCTCAATTAACCGTTTGTAAAATTTCAGTGCACCTTCAGTCTGAATTGAATTGAGAATTGTTTCATTAAAAATATGCAGGGTACCCCATTGAAAATATTCGGGTATCTTCCTTATGATTTTAGATTGAAAGACTGTTAGGTGTAGAAAATTACCAAATTTGCATCGTGTTAAAAAAATTAAAAACAGAATTTGTAAAAAAATACAATTTTCAAAGATTTCAACTGTTTTCAAAAATATCATCACCATTTCAATTTATTATAAGCCATAATTATTGATAGGAATGAATAAAATAAAAATAGTTTTATTAAGTATGGGGTTAGTTTTGTTGTTAAAAAAATTTCCATTTGTTAATTTTAGTTAACGAGTAGTTGTCAAAAAATTTTCGGAAAATTTTTATGTTGCTGTGGTAATTTATATACTGAATACTATATTTTGTTGGTTCTTCCACAATGTCATTCAATGACATAGAGTTATGTGTCGTAATTGTTATGGTATGTGAGCAATTTTTTATTCTGTAGAGATATGAAAAATTAATTTCAATTATTATTAAAATAGACACAAATCTAAAACTTCCATGTTTCACAAACTTTCCAACTTTTACAATAATAACAATAAACATGGTTTTCAATGACCCATTACGAAGTTTGGGACGAGTGGCACTGGTTTATGCAATTTAGTAGTAATTTATTTATTTATCTTATATAAATCTACAAAACGGGAAATAATTGATTGAGGTTGGGATGCAGAACCTTGGTAGTTCCCCAACTCCTCAGGTGCAAGATAGGGAAATGCTCATCAGATATGCTTGGTACTGAGGAAATAAAATACCGGGGTGGACCAAAACTAAACTAGGTGACAACTTCCAAGAAATGTTGTCATCAAATTATTAATTGTCGGATAATTGAGAGTTGAATGAACATCAAGATTAGTTACCTTTTAAGTAGTTTTTACCAACGTCACCTCAACCAAAACAAACTAATAAAATACTTACCAACCAGCACGTTGTACGGTATTAGACCTGGAATTCAAGTGGCGCCTATTACTTCTACTGTTTCTGGACGAACTTGAAAATCTTTGGTCGTTCGGATGTGTCGAATACTCAGTGAACCTACTACTTCCCTGATGACTCGAAAGCATCAAGTCCCTACCTTCTCTACTCGAATTCGGATAAGGATAGTAATGGCTAGAATGTCGACTTGCATCGTTGACTCCGTAAGTACCACGACTAGGAAGAATATTTAAATTAGTTACCTTTTAAGTAGTTTTTACCAACATCACCTAAACCAAAACAATAAAACACTTACCAATTAGAACATTGTACGGTGTTGAACCTGGAGTTCGAGTGGTGTCTACTGCTTTTAGAGGAACTTGAAGATCTTTGGTCGTTTGGATATGTCGAATACTCAGTGCGCCAACCACTTCCATGATGACTCAAAAACCTTAAGTCGCCACCTTCTCTATTCGAATACGGATGAAAAGGGTTATAAGGATAATAATGGCTAGAATTTGGACTTGCATCGTGGGCTTCGTAAGTATTACTATTAGCAAAAAGATCAACGTTCATATAATTACTCGGCCGAGGAATAAAATTAACCGCACGGATTTCTTTGACAGGAGTACTTTCCAATTTTTTCTGTAAACCGGTGTCTACAGAAAGAACAGTGCTAGAAGTCAGTCTTCGATGATATTGACTAACTTCAGCGATGTTACAATTCGTTTCTTTATTAATACCGCCTTCTTTAACTACTAAAACTTCAGCTTCGAATCGTGGTTCGGGTTTATACCTCTTCACCTTCGGTATGTCGTATTCGGAAAGCTCAAATGTGTTACTCATTATTTTAAGAGAACTCGCCTGATCACTTACACTATTTGAAGTAGATGGAACTGCATCGATCTCCAATAACTTTTCTATAGAAGAAAAATCAACTCTTTTCTTTTCTCTCGCTTCGCTAAATTCCAATGTTTGATCACTTTGGTGCGAAGTTCGTGGACTTTTGGAGTAAGCTGGAAATTGCTTCGGTTTTGTGAGATTTTCATTCTCTTTCGGTTTATAAACTTTAACTTCTGTTGGCTTCAAATCATGAATGATAGACAAACTTTTTTCATTAGGTGAACTGGATGTGAAATTTTTAGGTATTGCTTTAAGCGAATATTTTATTTCCATAGTTCCTTCCTCCTTGTCCTCTTTTTTTTGGTGGCTAACTTTTTTTGGTTTTGACTTTGGTTTAGCGTTAATACTGTAACGAATAAGGCCTACATTGTTTAACGTCTTTTTTGGAAGGGATATGCTATTCTGTTCTCCCAAAGATATTACTTCGGCTATTCTCGACCGGGATGTTAATTTGATGGGCGTAGGTGGCTTTTCAACAATTTCTTTAATAGGGCGTTTAATATATTGCGGAATTTGTTCAAGAATAACTTTTTTCGCCGGCATCTCTTCAACAACGGAAATATTTCCAGACGATACGGATATACAGTGAAGATTCAAATTATCAGTTTTGAGTATTGAAGTATTCGATGCGCTGCGTTTTAAATTACGAGGCGTCGGAGTTTCAGAGAAGCCGCAAGTGAGATCTAAATTGTGTGACTGTGATTCCTTTACGACTTCGTTTATATCTAAATCTGAAGATAAAAATGAGCCTTCTCTGTTAGTGTCTTGCTGCAGAATCGGTGCCATGTCATTTAAACTTTGAATATCGGGCACCTTAGTTTGTTGTTGGAATTGACTAATACATACTTCGCTGTTGATTTTTGAAAAGCCAACTCCATTAACTGCAGAGCCGTATTCTAGTTCTACTTGTTTTAAATTTGGCTGATAGAGATTATCACAGTTGATTGATTGAGTCAATAGTGTGGTAGATGCTCTGGCAAGAGTTTCATTAACTTTAACCTCTTTTTTGGGCTCAAAAATCTGAAAGTTAGCACTGCCGTCTTTGGGCGATTCTTGGTTGTTATCTGTTAGCGTTGATATATATAGTAAGGTGCTATCATTAACCAATATATTTTCCAATTCTGGAGAAACTATCTTTATGTTAACGGTCGAATGATCGCATTGCACCTCTTCAGTATTTATCCCTTGCAACTTACTCCGATCTAAATCGAATTCTGGGAAAAACGATTGGGTATTGCCGATTTTATTCACATCGTTTTGCACGATATCATCTTTAACCAGCTTTTGCTCGTCGGTTGCAACAAGTAAATTATCGAGTCTGATGGTACTTTCCACGTGCTCCTTGTGATCATTGTTAACGTCTACCATTAAAGTCATAAAATTGTTTTCATAGCCCTTTTGATAAATCTTCTTTTTTAGATTTTCAATAGTTACATCTATGCTTTTACGTTCGTTTCTTTTGGTATCTTGAGCCTTTTTAAATTCGTTACCTCCGCTGAGGTCGGCGTTTATCGGTACTTCATATTTAGCATCATTGTCGTATCCAACCTTAGCTTTGATCTTAATATAGTTTATTTCGTCTTTGTTATAGGCATACAGCTTTGACAATTCTTCGACAACTTCCTTTTCTTTTGACACTACATGCTTTTCATAATTTATTTGTTCGCTGGTATCATTTTCCTCTAGATTCTTCCCTGTAATATTTTCTGTAAAAGAGTCATCTTCTTCAATTTGTTTAACGATTTCGGGCCCTTCGTTATTAACAGATTCGGAAGAATTACTGATTAAAAGCTCTTGATGTAGTTGCTTCGGAACATTGTCATCCTGATCTGCAATGATTCCGTCAAGTTTCTCTACACTCTCTGACTGTTTTTGTATAACACGCTTCTTCTCGGATTTTTTATACTGCGACTGACCTTTCTGAGTTTCATGTTTTTCGTCAGCTTTTTTCCATGTTTGTTTATTGTTCACAATTTCGACATTTTTAATCTTCTTCTTGAAGATTCGGAAAGTGTTTTAGACAGGCTTTCTCTACCTCGTTTTCTTTTCGTTTACGCAGATCTTTTCGCTTGTAGAATTATCATGTTTGCTTTCGATTTTTTAAGAGACTGTTCACGTTCACCTAATTTATAGAGTTTACGTGTTTCACTTTCGACACTTTGCAATTCTCGATTAGCTTTATTGATTTTTCCAGTAACGTACAATTTTTTAGAATTTTCTTTTTTCCGTTTTTTCGATTTTTCCTGCTCTTAACACGTCGATTCGTTTTATCTGCTTGTTTGTTTTCTCTTGTTTCTGAAAAGATTCAGTTTCTAGGTCGCGATAACTTTTTCCGACGGACAAATTTTCTTTAACTATTCTTGAACGCTTATCCTCATTTGGGTCGCCTATTATGATCGTGCCCAATTCATCAAAATTAAGTTCACATTTAGGTTTATCACGGACTACTAACTTATCAATGAGATTAACTGATTTCTCTTCTACAGGTAGCGATATACTTTCATTTTCGATCAATGGTTCATGCTTTTGCCTCGTTTCTTCGATTTATTCTTTAGAACGCGAAAAATCACTTTCACATTTTTTGAAACATTTTCTGTAGTACACTTAAAATCGTTTCTAACCGAGTTTTTCTTAGTGTTGTCATTTGTTTTACTTTGGCTTCTAGTTATCATTACGCATTTTTGTTCTACATTTTTTTCAGATTTGCCTACCTGTGACCTAGATTTCGGTTTACTAGTTAATTCTCCTTTCCCAAGCATTTCTTCATTTTTCATGTCCATCAATATCTGGTAAGAATATTGTGTTGACTTTCGCCACTTGGTTATTTTTCCATTGTTAATTTTTTTCAGGCGAATACTATTCTTATTATTTTCTTCGTGTAAAGCGCAATCTAACGTGGTGTGCCGAGTTTTAAGTTTTTTCGGTGAATTTTTCGGCTTAGTTTTGCGTTTTTCTCGACCTTTCCACGGGTGTTGTACATAATGTTGGGTGAATAAGCTTTAATAGGAAAAGGACGTTTGAATTTAGGCGGTATTATTTCAGGTCCTTCGGTAATGGCACTTTCTCTAAGAACTGGAATTGTTGAAGTTTTTTTTATCAAAGATGAAATATCCACGCAGTTCAAAGAATCCAAGCCAATAGGTTCTTTCTCGCGGTTTCTCCTTTTCTGTTTTGACATTATATGTGTAATTTTATTAATCGAAGATTTCTTTTTTTGCATTGAACTTCTTAGTTTTCTTGAGTTTTCAGTTTTGGAAAAGTCAAGTAGTGAAACTTCATTTAGCTTAGCGTTTGATTGATTTGATATTCCTAGATCGGTGTTTGAAACAAACTCTTCATATTGATTCAATATATCGTAATTGATGCCGGGATAATCCTTTGTGGTTTGTGGTATACTCATAATTACTTCACTGTCAACTTCTTTTACACGACTGTTGATATTGTCTAAAGTGTCTTCGTTGTAAACTACATTCCTAGCAAGTATATTTTGACAATTTTGGGCGGAACTACAATGTTCGTCTACGCTCTCCTCCACTTTTTTTCGCTTGGCGGTGACGGTAGCATGAACCACCAAATTATTTGAGCAATTCTGTTCAACCGTTTGTTCGTGAACGTAACCGTTACTTATGTGTACATCAAGTACTTGATCCATCGTGCAAGATACATATGCTTCATCAATGAAGAATTCAGTTGTCGGTTCTTCTACATTTTCTGATGGTTTTATTTCATTTTCAGAAATAAAATTGGGTTGCAATTGAAAATCACGAGTGTTCGTAAAGTGGCCCGAAGAATCACTAACCAAAACGTACATATTTCCAGAAAAAACGTCAGTTGTAGTTTTAGGTTCATTTACTTCGTCCGATTGCATTTTCGTAGAACCAAATTGGTTTGTTCCATTATTATTGGAATCTTTCATTTCTATTACTGAATCTGGTAGAAATGTTTCTTCATGAAAGATGGAATGTTTCGCATTGGTTTCGTCCATGGTTTCTATTGGATTATTTTTATCTTGTTTATTTTCATTTGTTACTTTCAAAAAAGTTGTGACTGATGAATTAGTTAGTTGCAAAAACCTGTTAACAATATTTGATGATTGTGTTTCATCCAGTTGGTACTCGTGTTTATCGGAACAATTGTTGACCTGATTATCGACGGCATCATAGGATAAGTAAACTTCATCATTTCCTTTTTTAATCTGTTCATTCCTCGTACTACCTTCATGAGTTTGCGTTTTGCCACTTTTCTCTAAACCAGTGACTGGAAAACTTTTAAAAACACCACTATCATCAAGAGAGGACTTATTATCAGCATTTTCATGTTCAGAAATTTCGTTTTGTAGTAGATTGTCGACTACTTCTTTTTCAACTACTTTATCCATTACAATTTTTTCACAATTGCGATTTATATCGATTTGTTTCATAATAATTTGTTCAGTAATCAAACCTCTATGGTTTTGTGCAAGGGGCTCAGTTACTTCTTCGCTCATACTTTGTTCAACTTGTTCTGTCACAATTTCTTCTTCGCAAGTTTCATTTGTATGTGATGCTATAGTTTCGATTGCTTCTTTTGGCATGATCATACTGTCATCGATTTGTTCCATAATAATATCGTTCGAAATTTCATTCACAGGTTGTGCAATTGACGGGATTGTAGTGACATGAACTTTCCAGTAACAATTTCTTCCTCAACAATTTCACTTAGCGGCATATATTCTACTGTTTCTTCTTGCTCGACTGTTGATCCATCGCTTTGTTTTTTGTCTATTTCATTTTTGTTATCGCAATTGATTCGACGGTTTTTTCTTGGAGAACCGTTATATTATCAACTTTTCTGTAATAGTTTCTTTCAAATTTTCATTTTTAGGTTTTGCACTTGCTTCAATCGTTGTGTCATCGACTTGTTTTTCAAGCACTTCTTCCAAAAGCTCACTTGTGATTATCGGGAAGGAATAATTTGCTCCTTCCTTCAATACAATTTTGGAATCAGGTTGTTCTTGTGAAATTGTACTTGTTATTCTCACAACTGGTTCAATTGCTCCTTCTTCTTGGAAAACTTTTGTATTACAAGGATATCCCGCAATAATTTCATTTGCAATCAACGAAGAAACGCCAACTGTTTCTTCTTCGATCACCAGATCACTTATAAGGATTTCTTCTTGAACTAAGTCATGAGACAATTCTATAAGTTGTTTAGAGGAAACATTGTCATTTTCAACGTTTTGGTATTCCATTACTGAACCTAGAACGTCAGAAGGATTATTTTCGATGGTGTTTGTTTGAAACATTCCGCTACATTGATTTGTAGATTCCAATTGATCAATAATGCTGTTTATGTTTTCCCCTTCATGGTCTAATTCAGTTCTTTTAAAAACACCAGTATTATCAAGATAGCACGTATTACCAGCATGTTCATCTTTAGAGATTTCCTTTTGTAAAGATTGTCGACAGCTTCTTCTTGGATCACTTTTTCAATTACTTGTGCCATCACAATTTCCTCACAATTCCCATTTATGTTACAAACAACGGATTCAAGTACTTCTTGAATATCGACTTGCGTCATAATAAGTTCAGAAATCAAGGCTTTATACTTTTGTGCAAGGGGCGCAGTTACTTCTTCGGTCATATTTTCTTCAACTTGTTCCGTCACAATTTCTTCTTCGCAAGTTTCATTTGTATGTGATGCTATAGTTTCAATTGCTTCTTTTGGCATGATCATACTGTCATCGATTTGTTCCATAATAATATCGTTCGAAATTTCATTCTCAGGTTGTGCAATTGACGGGATTGTAGTGACATGAACTTTTCCAGTAACAATTTCTTCCTCAACAATTTCACTTAGCGGCATATATTCTACTGTTTCTTCTTGCTCGACTGTTGATCCATCGCTTTGTTTTTTGTCTATTTCATTTTTTGTTATCGCAATTGATTCGACGGTTTTTTCTTGGAGAACCGTTATATTATCGACTTTTTCTGTAATAGTTTCTTTCAAATTTTCATTTTTAGGTTTTGCACTTGCTTCAATCGTTGTGTCATCGACTTGTTTTTCAAGCACTTCTTCCAAAAGCTCACTTGTGATTATCGGGAAGGAATAATTTGCTCCTTCCTTCAATACAATTTTGGAATCAGCTTGTTCTTGTGAAATTGTACTTGTTATTCTCACAACTGGTTCAATTGCTTCTTCTTCTTGGAAAACTTTTGTATTACAAGGATATTCCGCAATAATTTCATTTGCAATCAACGAAGAAACGCCAACTGTTTCTTCTTCGATCACCAGATCACTTATAAGGATTTCTTCTTGAACTAAGTCATGAGACAATTCTATAAGTTGTTTAGAGGAAACATTGTCATTTTCAACGTTTTCGTATTCCATTACTGAACCTAGAACGTCAGAAGGATTATTTTCGATGGTGTTTGTTTGAAACATTCCGCTACATTGATTTGTAGATTCCAAATTGATCGATAATGCTGTTTATGTTTTCCCCTTCATGATCTAATTCAGTTCTTTTAAAAACACCAGTATTATCAAGATAGCACGTATTACCAGCATGTTCATCTTTAGAGATTTCCTTTTGTAAAGATTGTCGACAGCTTCTTCTTGGATCACTTTTTCAATTACTTGTGCCATCACAATTTCCTCACAATTGCCATTTATGTTACAAACAACGGATTCAAGTACTTCTTGAATATCGACTTGCGTCATAATAAGTTCAGAAATCAAAGCTTTATACTTTTGTGCAAGGGGCGCAGTTACTTCTTCGGTCATATTTTCTTCAACTTGTTCCGTCACAATTTCTTCTTCGCAAGTTTCATTTGTATGTGATGCTATAGTTTCAATTGTTTCTTTTGGCATGATCATACTGTCATCGATTTGTTCCATAATAATATCGTTCGAAATTTCATTCTCAGGTTGTGCAATTGACGGGATTGTAGTGACATGAACTTTTCCAGTAACAATTTCTTCCTCAACAATTTCACTTAGCGGCATATATTCTACTGTTTCTTCTTGCTCGACTGTTGATCCATCGCTTTGTTTTTGTCTATTTCATTTTTGTTATCGCAATTGATTCGACGGTTTTTCTTGGAGAACCGTTATATTATCGACTTTTCTGTAATAGTTTCTTTCAAATTTTCATTTTTAGGTTTTGCACTTGCTTCAATCGCTGTGTCATCGACTTGTTTTCAAGCACTTCTTCAAAAGCTCACTTGTGATTATCGGGAAGGAATAATTTGCTCCTTCCTTCAATACAATTTTGGCATCAACTTGTTCTTGTGAAATTGTACTTGTTATTCTCACAACTGGTTCAATTGCTTCTTCTTCTTGGAAAACTTTTGTATTACAAGGATATCCCCGCAATAATTTCATTTGCAATCAACGAAGAAACGCCAACTGTTTCTTCTTCGATCCTCAGATCACTTATAAGGATTTCTTTTTTGAACTAAGTCATGAGACAATTCTATAAGTTGTTTAGAGGAAACATTGTCATTTTCAACGTTTTCGTATTCCATTACTGAACCTAGAACGTCAGAAGGATTATTTTCGATGGTGTTTGTTTGAAACATTCCGCTACATTGATTTGTAGATTCCAATTGATCAATAATGCTGTTTATGTTTTCCCCTTCATGAACTAATTCAGTTCTTTTAAAAAACACCAGTATTATCAAGATAGCACGTATTACCAGCATGTTCATCTTCAGAGATTTCCTTTTGTAAAAGATTGTCGACAGCTTCTTCTTGGATCACTTTTTCAATTACTTGTGCCATCATAATTTCCTCACAATTGTAATTTATGTTACAAACAATGGATTCAAGTACTTCTTGAATGTCGACTTGCTTCATAATAAGTTCAGAAATCAAAGCTTTATACTTTTGTGCAAGGGGCGCAATTACTTCTTCGGTCATATTTTCTTCAACTTGTTCCGTCACAATTTCTTCTTCGCAAAGTTTCATTTGTATGTGATGCTATAGTTTCAATTGTTTCTTTTGGCATGATCATACTGTCATCATGTTTGCTTTTTTTATTCGTTTGAAGTAATTTCAAAGTTTTCAAAGAATTGCGTTTGTGATTAACATCAAAATCAACTGTGGGTAACAATTCAATACTTGTAATTTCAACGTCGCTATCTTCATCGTCACTAATAGATACGACGATTTCGTAGTTAGCAACATTAATAACTGGGATATGAGTTTCTTCTATAAGCTCAACATCACTGTTGTTATCATCATCACTAATACATGTAATAGTTTCTTCCACATTAAAACACTGATATTGAGATGCAGCAACATTTTTCGATCTGTATAGGACGTGGAATCTATACCATTTCGTATGTTATAATCGTTAGTAAGTATAAGTGTAAAATACTTACATTTATTTCTCGTATTTCGTCATCCGATTCAGGTAAATCATAAATAGATAAAAAGTTTGCAACTGTTTGGAAAGTTTTTGCAATCGTGGGTCTTGTAACAACTTCTCAGCATCAATCAAATCTACGTCTCCCTTTCTAATTTCATTAACTATGTCTAACATATCCAATTTCGTTAAAAACTTGCTGTAAAAATTATCTGAGGGTTACGTATATAAAAAGCTTGGTAGTAAACATACCTCATTAAATTTTCTATTAAGTCGTGTTCTCTTTTATAGTCGGGGTTCACCTTCTGAATTATGACTAAAGCAAGTATTAACATATCATCTACAGTATTTGAACCTATTTGCTTGATCAAATAGTACATAAACAACAAAAGAAAAAAATATATTCGCTTTTCTACTAGTGCTTGATATTCACGAGAATAGCAGTTGCCCAGATATAGAACTTCGTATTCCAATTCCACATATTTACTAAGTAAAGAACAAAGTTCTTTATTTGGTCGATCCGGTATCAACACCTGCGAGAGAATAATCATTTTCCTAATTAAATATTTTAAGGAGTCGAGAAAACAAGAATCTTTTCCGACAAAATGTGAGTATTTTACGTCCAAGATTTTCAAAATAATTTAAGAAAAACTAGAATCAAGAAAAGTAATTGAAAAAATCGCAAAAAAATTACTAAGTTTATTTATTGTAATAATCTAGAAAAAATTAGGCAGTACATTGTTGTACCGACGCAAATTTCTACAAAATCATATAATTTAGGCAGTACATATACAGGGTAGGCAATTTAGTGTGTCAAATATTTTTAAAAAATAAGATCCAATGTGTAGTTTTTGCCGTTATTGAATTTTGGTCTTCTTAATCAATAATGTGTCAAAAATGAATGCATTTTTTGCTCTTAGCTTCTCGACTATACCAGGTTTGGTTTTCACGACCTTTTATTTTCTATTTTGTAATTGACAGACACCCTATAGGGACCGAGCATAAATGCTATTAGCGCCACCTAACAAAGAAAATGTGCATTTCTGTTGGTACAATGGCTAAGTTGTCTTACCTTTGTATCGGTTTTTATTAAGCTATTTCTGTTTGGACTCAATTACAATTAGTATTGATAACGCCAGCAAGTAATGTAGTAGAAAAAGTTGCGACTAAATCTCTTGTCAATTGTTGTCTTGTGAAATGCCAAAAACTGTATAATGTATAATGAGTAAGATGTTAATCAATTATCAACGGCGGGCAGTCACAAAATTAATTGTAATTAAAATACACTATTTGAAATACATTTGTATTTTATGATATGTCCCTAAAGTATTTCGTATTTTCAAATACCTCCTTTTCTATGAATATTTTGGCCTGAAAATTATTATTATATGCTAAACACCTTTTTTCTAACAAACGGGAAAACACCAAAAAAACTGCAACAAAAAACTTTATTCGGACACGTGTTTCAATAGCTAAGCTATCATCATCAGCAAACGTTTTTGGTTAAATAGACGCTGCAGTTTAGTGTTCCATTCCTTTGATCTTTTTTCTACTTGTCCCCATAAAATTTTAACAAACAGAAAAACACCAAAACTGCACCAAAAAACTTTACTGTTTTTTTGTTTGTTAAATAGACGCTGCAATTTAGTGTTCCATTCTTTTGATCATAAAATTTTGTTATTTAAAGTTGAAGTACACATTTCAAGTGCATCACATGGCTGTGTTGTGTTATACTAGGTTGCTATACAACTGTATATTCAAAGTTGGTAAATTTTTGTTTTTTGTTTTTGCTTTAGAAATCTTATATGGTTTGAATATTTTTTGTTTAGTTTCCCAAAAATGTTCATTATTTTTGTGTCCTTTCTATATTTATCTCGTACAAATTTTAAAGGCTATTTCCAAGTAAACAGTCTACTTGTTTTACTAGTCGAATACTCTTCGTTTATGGCCAAAATATGCTTGCAACTACCACTGAACCTTGCTACCCCGGTTCACAGAGCAGTTGCAACATTTCTGGATTCATCTAACTACAAACAAGTACAATTCATCAAAATAATATATCATAAGACAATTGATTAATGTTTGTCTGGCGCACTGCTTTGGCATAAATCCCTTGTGGCCTTTCAACTAAATTGAGTACGTGTCCTGAATATTTCAATTTTCTGCCTTTTATTTCGCTCGCCACAGTTTTACGAACATAAAATTAAATTATAAACCAAAGTGTAATTCAACATCTACAGGGTGTCCCGAAATTAATGGAACACAGAGCAATAGTACAGCTCACAGAAACAAACATCGGACCCGGAAAATATGCCAACTAAATTTAAAAATTGATAGTGGGAATGCAATCCACCGATCACAATACAAATTGCCGTAGCGGTATATTCGTCGACGAAAGTTTTATTATTTTGATGTAATGGAATCTACTATTGCTCTGTGTCCCATTAATTTCGGGACACCCTGTATAATGAGATTATGTTTCAATACCAACAGTTATGTTAGCGATTTTCACCAGAAGGCGCAGAAAGGCGCAATATTTAAAATGTGCACGGTCTCTATACATTGCTAACGTTTAGTCTGGAATAATGGATATATCTAAGTTGCAGATTGTTTACGACAAAAACCGTCGCACACGTCAAATTTGTCTTAAAAGCGCATATTTGTTGAAATTCAAATTAATTTTTACACCCTCTTACTTTTTGCAATAACGTCATCGATAATTTTTTTAAATGGCGCTACCTAAATTTTTTTGCAGTTTTGGGTAAATTTAAGCATTTTGAGGTAAGATATCTTATTTTACTACTACAATCAGTTAGCCATAAAAACAATTCAAATATCTGAAGCTTGGCTTTTTGATTTTGTTTTCGTAATAATTAAGTTTATAACTGATCTTAATAGTAGAGCATCTAAGTCCGCATTTATAGTCGAGCAACGACTTAAGTCTTAAATTTGTCTTGGCCAATTTCGATTCACATCACAGTTCAAAAATAGTCATAATAATGAATTTCTACCGTATATATTGATCTACCCGAGCGTTTTTCTTAAAATCCTTAAATAAAGCAAATATGCTGTAGGTTCCAAACTTTATAATCATACTGCAGCATTTGTGGTATTTTTAAAGAGCTAGACCGCTTTAGATTTTGTATTAAAAAAAAAAAAATCATTTATTAAAACTATAATTAATGATACGAAGGCGTACAAAGAAAATAATTCAAATACAAGTTATAGATAATAAAATTTCGAACAACTTTTTTGTAAATTTTGCAAGAATTACAAGAATGGGAAAATCTATGTTGGTTTAGATCGACAGATTATGCCTAAAATCTAATCAAATCTGCAGTATTCTAAACAACACGTATATGCCAAGTTCCGTAAAAATTAGGCCAGTGGTTTTCTTGATATCGTGTTTACATCGGACATACGACCGGCCTTCCGGGAGATTTTTTTTCACTTGTAATTGCACAAGAGGTTTGGATTTTGCCGAGTAAATTTAGGTTGTTTAATTGAAAAGCTGTTGTCTAGCAATTTGACGAGAAAAACTGTCAATTATTAAAAACGCGACACGAATTGCATTTTTTGACCTAGACGTTTTTGATTTATCATTGTGCCGACGGCCGATATCTTTAGTCAGCAAACACTTTGATAAAAAAAACATTTTGCTTTGTTGAAAAATGAATTGCTGTATGTGTACGCAAACTAAAAATTAAGACGATTTATCCACAAAACAATTTGTTTAACATCGTTGCAGTTTGTTCCAGTTTATTTACAAATATTGTTTAATCAGTGTACGATGGTTTTTATTTAATGTACTGGGAAAACAGTTTTTGGCAAGTTCAAAAAGAAAACATATTGATTGAGTACATTTTTGCTTCATCAGTCTGCTCAGCCATAGTTATTTGTTATTTCAGTATAATTTATATAAATTTCTACAATCGAAACAGCCATAAAGATGTTAGTGTGACTAACCGCCAAATACTAATTAATCACAAATACAGTGCACATTTATTTAGAAAAATGAAAAATATATCTTTTAAATATATTTTTTTAATAAAATTATTTTGACACACTAATGCCACATCTGACTTTATATGTAAAGTACAATAATAAGTGAAATACGTGTCTTAACGTCATCTCGTGTAAGAGGAACACGTAAATAATAATAAACTAAGAATGCCAACAGATAACTGTAACATGTGATTGATTGTTATTCGCAATATCGTCATCGAAGTGATAAACTTCAACTGCGAAATAGCAGGACCGATTGTTTCACAGTTGAAGTTTATCACTTCCATGACGATATTGCGAATAACAATCAACTGTGTTACAGTTGGCATTCTTAGTTTAAACAATAATAAGTTGACAAGCCTTGATCGGCAAGAAACTTGAGAACGAATAAAAAAGCCTAAAAACAAATTATTCAGAAACAGATAATTTTGATTTTTTCGGAAACACGGATAAAAAATATTTTGACAAAAAATTAAATTTAAATAACAAAAGGGTTAGTACACAATAGTGTAGTATATTACATTCGTTAAAAAAATAATACAGTTTCAATTTGAATTTTAAATAAGTACTTACCTCAGTGTATCTACTATGATACTCTTGTAAAATAAGTAACATTTCGCATAAATGTGCAACACATCGCTTGGATTTTATATGCCTCAGGACTTTTTTAAATATCTGTAATTAAAAGTACAAATTCGGCAACAGTCATATTATAATAAAAAATGGTATTCTTATCATAATTACCCTTAGTACGGGTGCGGTCAATATGACCGCTACAATTATGCATGTATCGACGACAAATTTCTAAACATTTGCCTACATTGAATAATAATATTTTCAAGCTAGACTTTAGATAAAATTAGTATAAATATTCGTGCACATTGCTGCAAGAACTTTAGTTACTTCACGTTTAAGGTGCCTTACTAAACTGCAATA
This sequence comes from Abscondita cerata, assembly GCA_030710515.1. NCBI lineage: Eukaryota > Metazoa > Arthropoda > Insecta > Coleoptera > Lampyridae > Abscondita > Abscondita cerata. The sequence continues at coordinate 181,961 of JALBCR010001516.1, read as the reverse complement.
GGAAATTGATAAGATGAGCATTTGTCCAGTCTTCCAGGAACATCAAACTCTAGGGTAGAATATGATGAATCTGACAGTAGTAAATAACTTAAAATCAACTAGTACAAATGTTCAACAATCTGATAAGTTTGCTGAAGTATCTGAGCAAATTCCAATTGATCAACAACTGATGCTTCCTACAAAAACCAGATGTCCATTTACCCAATGTATGAGTAATAAACCCAATAAATTTGGTTCAAAGTTTTGGATTGCAGATGACGTTAAAACAAAATATATGTCGAATGTATTTCCTTATTTAGGCAAAGACGATTCAAGAGTAACTAATATGAACAGTAGATAACATCTCACAACTTGGCCCAAAGTTTGGAGGAGTGAATACGTATGTACAAGAAAATCTACTACACATCATGAACATGGGATTGAAACAAATTTTTATTTACGATAATAAACAAGCGTTTACCGCAGAACTCAACATCGCCGCGATACTAATTGTAGCACACTAATTGCTCATTAAGAAACGACTCTTTATTGATTGTGTAACATTTATTTACTAATAATGCTAATACACTTAAATAAGAGTCACATGAAAAGCAGGTAAAACTTATTGTTTACCTGCCGACAAGTTTTTTCTTACTTGACGGTAAGACGAGTATTTCTCTACTCAACTCCTAATCTTATTATACGGGTTGCTAACGCCCCTCGATGTTGGCAATGTTGTCAACATATTGGCCGCAAGTTACTTAATGCTAAACAAACTATATACAATTATCTTAACTTAACATTTTTATTACTTTCTAACGGTAATAGCGCTACCTTTGAAATGGACGTGCGCATGATGCCACTAGATGTGACTACTTCAACCCAGCGTCCATTCAAAGGGAGGGCGATTATCATTTATAACAAGGACCAAAGAATCTTTTTGAATATTGACCACACTGTTATGCCATTTTGGCCTGTTTTGTAATTGGCTTATGTAATCCTTACTCCAAGTTTTCCAAAACATTTGTTGTATTTTGTACATTCTTTCCCAAATTTTAATCGATTTGTTGGGACAGTGGTACAATTAGGTTCTGGAATTGAGGTTAACCGTGTACCAATTAGGAAATGAGCTGGAGATAAATAGTTTAGATCGGACACGTCGTCACTCATTGGACTTAACGGTCTAGAGTTTAAAATTGCCTCTATTTCAATTAGGATCGTATTCAATTGTTCATAAGTTAACGTTAACTTCCCTACTAATCTATACAAATGATATTTGACTGACTTAATTCCAGCCTCCCAAAGTCCTCCAAATACAGGTGAATAACTTGGTATAAATGACCAATTTACTCCTAGGGAAGTCGCTGTATTTTCTACCTTAAACCGATATTCCTTAGTGTTAATTAATTGAAATTATTGTTTTAATTTATTATTTGCACCCTTAAAGGTAGTACCATTATCACTATAAACTATACTAGGTCTGCCACGTCTTCCTATAAAACGTTTAAACGTTTCGGCATGTAGCAAGGCCAAGTGTTCATTTCTGATAATTAACCTTGTTACTTGGTCTCTTTGTGGTAATATTATAGGGTGTTTTGCGGAAAATTCGAGAAAAGAATTTTCTAACCTCCCCCCTACCCGAAGCAGACCTTTTTTGTCTACAAATGGAAATTAAGGTTTTTAAATTTGATTTGATCTCGATTCCTATTTCAATCTGTTTGATTGTGTCGACAAATCTAATTCTTTGCGTACATCTTATGATAAGCAAAAGAGCATCATTTAGTTCACCTGTATTTAAGATGCTTACTTTTTTAATTTTATTTTTACAGTTAAATACAAAACGTAAACAGTATGCTATCGTACGTACTAATTTATTGATACTTGAAAATTTATAAAATAATTCTAGCTCTTGTGTTCTATTAACTGCTAAACATATGTTATACTTTTCGATTGTATCTGTCGATAAGCTATTATTAATCCATTTTTTATGAATAAAGTCAGGATTTTTTAAATATTGTGGTCCCCTCCACCACAAGTCATTTTTTTCTAGCGATCGCGGATCAACCCCACGTGACAAACAATCCGCTGGGTTATTTTCTGATTTAACGTGTCCCCCAACAAAATGTTTGTGTTAACTGTTGAATTTGTTTAACTCTATTTCCGATGTATATATCGGTTCGTAAGTGATTATTAGCAATCCACGCTAACGTTATAGTGGAATCTGAATATAAAACTACATTATTTATCTGATCCTACAATAACTTATGTACCCGCGCGGAAAGTTGTGCTAATAATAATGCCCCATTCAATTCTAATTTTGGAATTGTGAGGTTTTGTCTTAAAGAAGCTACCCTTGACTTTGATGTAATTAACGAAACCTTTGTTTGTCTGTTCGCATCGAATACACGTAAGTATAAACAGCAACCATAGGCAACAGCTGAAGCATCACAGTATCCTATTAATTCTGTTAAAACCTGATTAATTAAACCAATATGACGTGGAATGCGAATGACATTCATTTGTAATAAAGTAGATGCAAAACTATGCCATTCATTAACAAGTTGCAAGGGTAATTCTTCATCCCACGTAAGATTAGCTTGCCACAATTTTTGCATAAATAATTTTTGCACGGAGTATTATTGGCCCTAGTAAACCTAATGGTCATACAATTTGGCAATAAAAGCCAAAACTAATCGCTTAGAATACATTCCGTCTAATTCTTTAACTGGGCAAAACATTTTAAAAACATCTTCTTGTATATCTAATGATAACCCTAAAGTTTTTATTATCTGAAGCCCGTTATTTATAGAAATTTCTCCATATTGTTGGACCTCCTTGGGATGTCTCTTAAAAGTTCGTTATGATTTGCGGCCCATTTATGCAATTCGAAGTGAGCTCTATTTAATAACTGAATTAATTCTGCTTGGGTATTTTGAGCTTCCAATATTGTATTTGCCCCACACAGAAAATCATCTATATAACAATTCTTTAATAAAGCATTTGCCGCTAACGGAAACTTATCCTTTTCTTGTCGCGCTAATTTATTAAGCATCTTGTGGCTAAGTAAGGACTAGCCTTTAACCCATATGTTACCGTTTGTAATTGCATGCATTTTATGGGTGTTTCTTTAGTAGATCGCCACAATATATTTAATAAATGTCTTTGGTCAGGATCAACTAAAATTTGCCGATACATTTGTTTAATGTCTGCTACAAAGGCATAAATATAGGTTCGAAACGTTATTAACCCTGCAATGGATACATAAGCACTACGAACATAAATGGATACATGGGGTACCTGAACACCCCATTGAAATAAATAAATTGAGTGCTTATGGAGAACATATATATTCATTTTATTCGAAATAAACACTAATAACGAACAATCAGACATACTACATAAGAATTGCACACGTTTTCACGGTGTTCTGGGCATACCGCCTTGGAACATTTTGCACAGATTATTTTGGATTTTTGTCACGAGACCTGGGACAAAGATGACATCTGCTGTGTTTTTGGAGTTTTCTTGGCGGCTCTTGAGGTTCCTGCTCGTCTTCATACTTGTTGATATTCAAAACGTCAGCAATATCTTGTTTAATTCTTTTGGTAATTTTTTGTCGAGCCGCCTCTTCATATGCGATTGAGCTAACTGTAATCCCAGATTAGTAAGAAATTGTCTTCTTATAATTTTGTCCTGCTTCGTAGCTAGTCTGAAGAGTACCATACAGTTTATGCCAGCTTGATCTAACATTCCGTAAAAATACCTCATAGGCCATCTACGTGTTTTCGAGCAACAGTATAGAAATGTGCCATCTGATCGAATGTATCTACACCACCTTTTGTGGAATTGTAGAATTCGATTATTTCTGGCTTATGGGACTCTGGATTGACTTCTTTTGAATAATGCATTGTAGACAGCAAAATAACAGACTTAGATTTTTTTGGTGTAAACGATACAAGTGTTTTCTTTTGATGAAAGGCAAACTGGGAAGACAAAATAGCTTTTTTTTCTGTTTGGCAAAAGGATGGAGGAATTTCTTTTTTATTATGTCGAAGAGTACCAGTAATAGTTATCTTGCAGTTTTTTAGCATATCATCTGCCAGTGGAATAGAAGTGAACCAATTGTCCATTGTTATGTTGCGATTCGTACCATGAATAGAAGTAGACAAAGTTTTCACTAACTGAGATGCAAGTGGTTCTTGACTGGATCTGTTTTCCTTTCCAATGTAGGGAATTGCGTTGATCATATAAAAAGTTCTGATGTCACACATTGTTACTATCTTGAGCCCGTACTTATCAGGTTTTGACGCTATATAGACTCTAAATGGGCAGTGTCCTCTGAATCCAAGCAACTGTTCATCTATAGTGCAATATGCATGAGAGTGTAACTCTCAGTACATATAGTTATAAAACACTCCCATAACTCACGAATTGGTGCAAATTTGTCGTCCAGATTTCTGATATTTTTGTCATCAAATCGAAAACAATTTATTAAAAATTTGAACCGTGGTTCGCTCATTATGCATCTATATACTTTAGCACTTTGTTTCGAAAACATTTCACAAGTTGGTAAATGGGCGTCTTTTCTAGCTCCGGATATATACAATAGCCCTATAACAGCTAATATTTCTATAGAGTCTGTATGTTCAACATACCTAGCTTCTCCATAATTGTGTTTTTTTCTCTCAATTTCCTGGTTTGTATAGTTAACAATCTTGTCAATCATGTTTTCAGTAAAAAGAACCTTCCAAGCTTCAAATTCGCTCGAAATATTTCTTGCATTAGCCTTTATACCTGGAACTTTTAACACAATATTACGTGCCGCCGTTTTTGTTTTAGGGGTTCTTTTGTAGTCCATTTAATTCCACTTTTTGCCAGTAAGTATATCACCATTCCGATCATCTATATCACTTTCATCCGAAGTATCAGCTGCGGAAACTACACTTTGATTATCAGACAAAACTTCCACGTTATCTTCACATTCACTCCCAACATCGTCGTCAGGTTCTTCTATTTCATTGTACCACCTTAGTACTGTTTCCTCAAAGTTCAAATTAGTGTATTTGACAGTTTTTCTCTCAGTCATTTTTAAAACTGATGACACTACTATAAAAAATGCACACACAGACGGATACAGGGATATCTCAATACCCCAACCTATTGTTTTCTTGTTAAATAAATTATTATTAAAACAGTTGTTATTATAAACACACGTTATAACCTCAAATAAGAATACCTAAAGCCACAGATTAGCCAACCTAAAACTGACAAAAATATTGTAAAAACAAATTCCCCGTGGGGTGCTCGAATACTCCTGTATCCATTCCAGGGTTAAAATGTCGAATAATTCTGGTTGCATTATCGTACCATTACTCATCATGTCATTTAATGATAGTTTTTCTTTTGTTTTCATTGAACCATCAAATACCACTCGTAACTTGGTGGTTTTACTGTCCGTCTTAATAAAAGGAAGGGGGGGTGAGAAAAAAGGGAAACCGAATTTTTTTATTTTAAATAATTTATTTTGATATATTTTTGGTTTCATTTGTTTAATTTCTTTGTTAATAGTTTTGTAATTTTTTATAAATTAATGTGGAGATTTTGAGAGCCTTTTTTTGTTGTGGAAAGTTTTTTTAAGGTTTGATTGTGTTTTTTTTTAAGTTAATTTCTTTTTTTTTTTTTGTAAAGGAAAATTTCCTTAAAAGTTGAATTTTTTTTTTAAAACCTGTTTTTAAAATGAGTTTCAGTATCTTCTGTCTTAGGCCGGTCGCATACTTAGGCGACATGTCGCAGACATAATTTTGATTCAACACGTCGAATACAAATGTAGAAAACAAAAAGTCGTGCCTTCGCACATTAGTACAACACATCATGTCGTCGGATGAAGATGCGGCAGTATTGTCGTTAATAATATCACGCAGGAGAAAGAAGAAAAATACTCGAAAATATTGGGTTCATCCATATAGTACAGCTAATATTTATCGCAGTATATTTAAAAGTTGTAGTAGTAAAGAAATGATTGAGGATCCAATAAAATTTCAGTCATTTTATAGAATGTCTCGAGAGACATTTTTCATTCTTTTGGAAAAAATTGAACGATCGATCAAGAAATCGGACACGAAATTTCGAGAAGCTGTAACACCAAAGGAAAAATTAGTTATTACATTAAGGTAAGCAAACTAATCAAGTTTTATTTCTATCGTAGGTACATATAATATGCATTACAAAGTTTGTAGATACTCATAATCACAAGCTATATTTGGAGATGCAACAGGTGTGCTTATTTGGCTTGAAGGGTACGAGGTTTGTCCTTGAGAATTATGTGAGAACACTGACGGCGGACGAGTTGAGATGTTGCTTGAAGTAAAATGAAAATGTTGGGAATTTATAGGTGGTGGTTTGTAAAGGATTTCGCCAATAGTCTGAATTGTCTTCGATTTAAATTCATGTTTTTGGACGTTTGTCATTTGAGCCAAATCCGGCAAAAGACTTTTAAGAAATAGCAAGTCAGCATTTTCTGTTTTTCCTGAGGTTTTTCCGATTGACATCGCTTTTTAGATGTAAAATAATCTATGGCACATTTCTCCAATGGGTCCAATTCTTTGCGCTTCTTAGTAAAACCTTTATTGCGAGTTAATGAGTCTTCAGCGACTAATAAAGATTCATTTCTAGAAGAGTCCTCAACTAATTGCTCATTTTCCTCATTTTCTTCAAGTACTTCAGAAGGCTCGGTTTCGGTAGCTTCTTGAGTCGAACTATATATTTCTTCAATTACGGTATCGGAAGATGGAATGTTACTCTTTTGTTGCCTAGATTTAGTGAATGGCATAAGAAAAGCCAAATAGTCTGACAAATAATATTTTTTTTTTGGTTGTGCCGATGATCCACTGGGTGGTTTTTGCCTTAGATATCGGGTATAAGCAGATCGTATATTTTTCCACTTCTCCTTACATGCAGCCCCTAAAAATGAAATTTTGTTTTAGATACTTGGCAACCGGAATGAGTTTCAAGCAGTTATCCTTTCAGTTTATGAGAGGAGACTCTACAATTGGGCAAATAGTTGAAGAAGTCTGCAACAGCATTTGGTCTGGTTTGAACAGAGAGTACATGCCTGTTCCAAGTGAATTGCAATGGATTGAAAAAGCTCAACGCTTTCAAGAACTATGGAACTTACCGAATTGTATTGGTAGTATTGACGGTAAACATATAAAAATAAATTGTCCAGCCAAAACAGGATCCGCTTTTTATAATTATAAAAGTTATTTTCATTACAATTATTGGCCTTAGCTGATGCAGATAGCAATTTTATTCTAATTGACGTTGGTGACTACGGAAGAAATAGTGATGGGGCAGTATTTAGAAATTCAAGTATTGGACGAAGCTTTAAGGCAGGAACACTCAATTTTCCACTACCGCAGCCTTTGCCCAAAGAACCACATGAACCGGCTTTTCCCTATTATTTTGTTGGAGATGCAGCTTTCCCTCTTTCCAAAAATTTATTAAAGCCCTATCCGTCAAGAAATTTAACAAATCCGAAAAGAATTTTCAACTACAGATTGTCACGAGCTCGCCGAAGTGTAGAATGTGCGTTTGGTATTATGGTAGCAAAATTTAAAATACTAGAAAGACCTATTCTATGCTCACCCAATAAAGTTGATACAATTGTAAAAGCAATTTGTGTATTACATAATTTTGTAAGAAAAATGGATGGAAAATTGTCAGAAGCCACATTTGATACGGGCGAGTTATTATTACATGATAATAGGAGCACACAACAAATATTGCAAAATTTGCAACCTCAATGTCAGCGGGGCACAAATGAAGGGATAGTATTTCGAGATAGATTATGTTCATATGTAAATCAGCCTTATGCGGCATTACCTTGGCAGCAGCAATATTGTGTATAAATATATGAATAATATTAGAAATGCTACTCCTAACATTTTTTAAATTAATAAATTAGTGCATTAACTATTTACTGTGAGTTTAAATACATCTTTCTCTTACCGGTTTCATTTATTTCTTTTCCTAGTTCGTTCCAAGTTCTTTCTTGCACTAGTCTATTGGAGTAATCTTCCATTGAATGGTCATACAAAACATTGTACTTCTCTACGATTTGCACAAATTTAATATTGAATGACGGATTATCTTCCATCACGTACAGCGGTCGGAAGCAAATGTCGCTTGAAATTCGAGCAAGCAGTGTCGTATGTAATTTGTTAGCGACAAGTTTTATCCTGTCCGCGACATGTCTGCTTGGTGTACGAACTCTCATAAAGAATATTGTGTTGTGAATGATACGACGTGTCGTATACGTGTCGTATACGTGCTGTAGACATGTCAGAAACAAATATCGTATAAGTATGCGACCGCCCTTAGTTAAATGTGAATCAACCGTTTCATTTTCCCAAAAAATTCGTTATTTACTCATGAAGCGACTCATTTTCTACATTATTTATTGTATGCAAAGTTACTACGTTGACCGACGTATTTTTAAGAGAATGCCTGGCGATACACGAACCGCTAATTACGTATCCTAACAAGGTATTCTGTAAGACCGGTTGATTGTACCCTAATTTAATTGTACCATTTACTAATAATTGTGAAACTACATTAGCTCCTAATAAAAGTGATATTTCGGATGGTTCATTAAATGACTGATCCGCTAACTCCGGAACGGCTGGACCGATTTTGACAAACAATACCTCAAAATTCTTAGAAAATTCCCACTTAGAGCGTAGGCTATGTTGACCTGACCTTTGACCCGGGAGTAGTGACCTCACATCTTTAATTTGAAGTTTGTCTAGATTAGGCCCATTTTCAAATGAGTTTGGTTACTAGTGTTAAAATAATATTGTGGTAACCTTGCCGTAATAGTCGGAAGGATAGCAAATTCTTCTGTAAACGAAAAATTATTAATTGTACTTTTCAATTGTAAAAGTAATGATGCTTGACGAAATAGTCGTATTTAAATTTGAAATTCCATTAATAGATAAATTATTTTCGCATGGTTTAATTTCTAACAGTTCTACTAATTCCTGACAAACAAAAGAAGCTTGGGAACCCGTGTCTAATAAACATTTAACTACTACAAAAACGTCATCGTTTGTTTTACCATTACTTGAGCTGTTGGTAATAAAACTTGTTTCGAATTCGAACTATTAACGGGGTGCGTTGTTGTTTGAGCGACAATTCGTTCGGGTGGGTCATCGGTATGCAAAAGCGCATTATGATCTTTCGAACACAAAATACATTGTTTATAATTGCAGGTGCCGGCGTGGGATCCTAAGCAGTTAACACATAAACCTTGCTTTTCTACAAATTCTAATCTTTCCTACACAGAAAAATTTTTAAAAAGTAAGCAAGCATAAATTTTATGAGCACCCTCTTTACAAAATGTGCAGGATTTAATTTTCTTAAAACTGTTAATACTATGACCTGTCGCTTTACCGTCACCTTTTGCCGGTACCGCTGTTGACACGTTTGAGAAAATTTTTGTCCTTGACCTTGTACCAGTATAATTTTTATTGCTAACCGTCGCCTCTAAACTAATAGCCCGTTTTTCTAAAAACAATAGAAATTCATTTAAACTAGGACAACTGTCTTGATTTCTTTCTAATTGATAAGCCCGATTCGTATAGTGATCTAACTTTTGCGTAAACAAATAAACTAAAATTGAGTCCCAATGATCTACTGGTTCATTCAAATTACGTAAACAACCCACGTGTTGTTTAATTTTTGAAATAAAGTCCCGTAATGGTTTCGGTGATGAAGTAATTATTATCGGGATTTCGCATAATTGTTTCAAATGTGCGTTTATAATTATTGTTTTATTATTAAACCTATCCTTAATCAAATCTAATGCTGTATTATGCGAGATATCAACTACAGGAAGACTGGAAATTAACTCTAACGCTTCTCCTTTTAAATATTTTTCAAATAACACAAACGCTGTATATTTGTCAACGTTTGATCCTTATGAATTAAGGCACAAAACAATTCATAAAATGTATTGAATTGAGTGACGTCGGTACCATCAAATATAGGGATATCAATGGCAGAGAGGGTTGGATTTTTAATATTACGTGCCTCAAATTGACTTTCATTTCTCTCGGAACAATTTGTTTTGGAAAACTTGTATTTTAATTTTAACTTTTCGATTTTCACTAAAACTGACTGATAAATTTCAAAACATCCTCCTCATCCTCGTTATTTTCTTCAATACATAATACATCACAATTTACATCCGTATAAGCATTATATAAAGAATTAGCCGTATTTTTTTTAAAATCTAATTGTTCCTCGCTTAATTCCCTATCACCTGATTCTACACTGTCTAAGTATCCTTCAATTTTCTTTAAATCTTTTTTTGAACAATTTCTTTTTTGCAATAATTTTCTCAGTTGCGCCATTATTAATAGTGAAACAATATAACGTACTTACATTAGTAGACACCACTTTTCACCATACGTAGAATTTCAGTTTTGTCTAGTAGTCGTCAAGATTCTTATTGCTTGATTCGATTCTTCTTTCACCCGGCTGATTGGAAAATTCTTCTTAATTAATTATTTATTAAATCCGGCTCGAAGGACCAAATTTAATGTAGCACACTAATTGCTCCTTAAGAAACGACTCTTTATTAATTGTGTAACATTTATTTACTAATAATGCTAATACACTTAAATAAGAGTCACATGAAGAAACAGGTAAAACTTATTGTTTACCTGCCAACAAGTTTTTTCTTACTTGACGGTAAGACGAGTATTTCTCTACTGAACCCCTAAGCTTATTATACGGGTTGCTAGCGCCCCTAGATGTTGGCAATGTTGTCAACTCTAATAAACTTCAAAGAACGTTTGGAAAGTATGAATATGTTGTAAAAAACATAAAAAAATGTGTAAAACACATACTTTTGTAATTAATCTAAGACTTCGAAAATCAACCTAGGTTACAGCCCTTTTGGATTGATAGAATATGACGAAAATGTAATCGGATCTGTTCTATTTTACAGGGTTCGCCATTACTCAGCCTCGGTTACTAGTGCCTTTGTATAAATGTCGGCATAAAATGTTTAGTGCTGTACTTATTTCTATTTTTTAAATACTAACCCACTAATTTTTTGTATTCTATTCGATGGAGGCTTAATTTAAATAAAATATATTTTTTAAACTTTTAAATTGATTAAAATTTTCGGTTTGAAAACCGTCGGATTCGAGGGGAAATCACTGGAGTATTTTAGTGTACAAGGTAAAAAATTTCAGGGAAATTTCGGGGTATTCCTAAGAATTTGAAGAAATTTCGGGGAATTTCGGGTAATTCCGAGGAGTTACGAGGGATTTTGGGAAATTTTAAATGTGTATTGCATAATATTTCATAAGATTATCTGAGAGGTGCGCGCTTTTGTACTGGGAGTGTGGAAGAACATACACAAAGAATATAGATACAGTAGCCTCCAAAATCTTTTTTAATATTTTTGTACTCTGTAAGAGCCCTTCTAGGTAGAAGTGGAATAATATCAACTCAGTAAGTTGTAATTGCCGACGTTTCGCCCACCGTTGTGTGGGCTTTATCCAAGCTGGAAAATTTATTATTTTTAAATATAAAATAAAACAACAATATACAAATTATACATTACTTGAATTATACACTAATTGGAGAATGTATAATTAATGTATAATTGTATATTGTTGTTTTATTTTATATTTCAAAAAATTAATTTTCAAGCCGTGATAAAAGCCCACACAGAACGAAAATTCGGCAGTACAACTGATTTTGACATTATTCCCACCTCCACTGGGAGAGCTCTTACAGAGTACAAATAATACTCACAAAGAAGTTTAATACAGCGAGGTTGTCAACAGTATACGGGTGCGGCAGATAAACGGCCAATTAGAAATATCTCGAGAACTAAAGTTATCTGAATCATGAAAATTGGTATGAAGGGGTTTTGAATAATGAGCTATTTAATGAAAATATTGCCGTTACCATTCTACTTCCGGTTATATCAGAAATTGCACATTACTTTGTAATTTTTAATAAAAGGCCTTATATATTTTTTAATTTTAGAAATGTTTACGTTATTCTGAACATTTTTTGTTAATACTTTCCTATACCTATTTTGAACCGTTTTTTGAGTTATAAGGTTTTTTAATTGAAAATTACACTTTTTTACCATGTACATAAAATTCAATATCCTCTAATGTAATTTGAATAAAAGTTTAAATTCCTTAGGAACTATTCACCACATACCGCGTTATCGTTTACACTGTAAAGTTACCTTTTTTATTATACAGGGTGCTGTCAAAGTTGGAATAAAAACAGGAATCATCCAATCATCGCGTAATTCCTTTTTTCAAATGGAACACTCTGTATGTGCTTTATTAGTTTAGAGGAATACGTTGCCCACTATCAATATGTATTACTATTCCCTATACCTATCTCTTGCAGTTTTCAAATAAATCAGCTTTATACATTTTTGTCACAAAAAATTTATTTATCAAGTCGCCTGTGGAATATTCTGACAAATGTCAGTTATTGTTAATATTTAGTAGTAACCTTGTTGTATGTCGTTGGGTGACATGTATAATAATAGTTTGCCTTTAATTTTCTTTACAAAATAATAATGGTACATTTAGGATATACAAATGATGATTTTTTAAATTTAATTATGATTCACGGTGAGTGTAACAGAATAGTATCTAGAACTTGCCGTGTTTTTTTGCTGAGAGATATCTTGAAAAGCCGCGACCAAATCATAAGACTATGCTTCCCCGTTTGGCCAGTTTAACAGTAAACGAAACAAGCCCAAGACCCATGTCGATAATAAAGATTTAGAAATAAACATCCTGGGATATTTTGCAGCTCATCCAAACTCATCCTTACGGGAATGTGGGAAACTGTTAGAGGTGTCGACTAGAACAATTCACAGAATCTTAAAAAAAACATCGTTGGACCCCTTATTCGTATACACTAGCTCAGAATTTACATCCTGGAGATTATGTAAGACGTGTACAATTTTGTGAATGGATATTAATGAAATGCCAAGAAGATGAAGATTTTACAAAAAAAATATTTGGTGTGATGAATCAAAGTTTACTAAAAATGGTTTGTTTAACCGCCATAACAGTCACTTCTGGAGTGACGAAAATCCTCAAGTCACATGGGATAGTAAATTTCAAGTGTCCTTTTCGTTTAATGTTTTTTTGTGCTGTGAAAAATAATAAAATATTCGCTCTCATGATTTTTGACGAAAATTTAAAACGAGAGCGTTACTGCAACATTCTAAGGCAAGTAGTTGTACCAGCTAATAAAGGTCCGTTTCTCTGGCCACCAAGATCCCCACAATTGTCACCGTTAGACTACTATATTTGGGGATATGTTAAAAATAAGGTATTCTCTGAACCTGTCACTACTAAGGAAGATATGATAAACAACGTCCTTCACGTTATTAATAAAGTAGACGGAGAATCTATATTTAGAGGTACTAATAAAAATCTGATTGAAATAGTCCATAAATGTTTGGAAATTGATGGGCAACATTTTGAACATTTGTTGCATTAACAAGCAAGTGCCTATTATCTTTGATAGTAACTGTTTAATTGTTAAATGTTTAAATTGCAATGTGAAAGTTATAAATTAGGACATTTGTTTTTTCTATAATAGTATTAATCATCAGTCCAAATTTACATAAAAAATAAATTTTTGTGACAAAAATGTATAAAGCTGATTTATTTGAAAACTGCAAGAGATAGGTATAGGAAATAGTAACACATATCGATAGCGGGCAACGTATTCTTCTAAACTAATGAATCACATTTAAAAAAAAAAGGAATTACGCGATGATTGCGGATTTCGTTTTTATTCCAACTTTGACAGCACCCTGTATAATAAAAAAAAGGTAACTTCACAGTGTAAACGATAAAGCGGTATGTGGTAAATAGTTTCTAAGAAATTTATACTTTTATTCAAATTACATTAGAGGATATTGAATTTTATGTACCGGATGACCCAATAAGACTGTTCCTCCGCTATATCTCGGGAACCGTTCGTCGTATGACTTTGGTGTTAAAAAAAAAATTAGGTAAATCGGCCATGAAGAATCGCAGGAAAATATTTTCAAGTTTTAAAAATGACCACCAGAGGGCCTAACTGCCATCTTAAATTTTTAAATTGCATTTTCTATAAATTTCGCATAATAAACAAAAAATTGTTTTCACATTTGTAAAGAGAACCGGTTTATCTACATTTAGTAAAAACAAAAGTTCAGTTATTTCAAAAACAAAGATGGCGGGGGGTGTTCAATTGTTTTTGCAATAACCTGCTTTAACTTCTTAACGGTTTCACCGATTTTAACAAATTTGGTATCGTTGAAATGAGCATTCCTTAAGCAATAAGAATATAGTTAATTTAGTTGAATCCTTCTCCGCCAGGAGGCTAGTTTTAATACCATGACCTAAGTTTAAAAAAAAAATCAAAAAAATCAAATGGAATGATATGACTTTTTCTTTATGATAAAGTAGCCAAATAACATCCAAATAAGCCAGTAAAAACCATTTTTCAAAATCTCGTTCCTAACCTCAAATATTGGGAAAATGAGAATAATGGATGTTTGAAGATCGAGGACCGCGCTATTAAAAATTTTGCACAAAATAAATAAGATGTTAAAGAGACAATTGTGAGTCTAAATAGAATTAATTTAGGTATTATTTAAAAAAAATATATATCATCAGAACATTCATGTTGCTCCAAAGGGACTAAACGCATTTTGAACTTATTGTCACTTTAATATTACTCTTGTAATTCTAACCTTTAATTTAAAAGTAAGTCTAAAAACCTAAATAGGTATACTATATCCGAATTCGAATATGTTAGACCATATATGTTTGGAACCATTTACAAAGATTCTTTGTAAAATTTGATGCCCCAAATCTAGTACTTTGCGTAAAGTTTTAAGCTAAGGTAGTTCAGTTCATCTTTGACAAAAAATATAATATATTTGAAAATTAAAAAGTATAAGGTATAACTTTTTAATCGCAATAATAAAAAACAAGGTAAGTCTTGGCTTGGTTTTAAAGTAAAGTAAAAGCACCCTACACTTTAGGCCTTGGAAAATTAAACAAATGGAACACGATGCATTATAAAATGACAGTCGTAATTTTGTAAATTATTTTGTTGTGTTTACATTCAGAAAGTGCAGTTTTTGAATTTGTAATCTTTTTTAAAATGCCGATTTCTAACCAAGAAGCATTTAATCTATTTTGATCTATTTTGAATGTTTTCAAAATGGGATTATCGCTGCTCGCACCTTCTATTTGCGCTATCCGAATCGACCGCGATACCATCGCCGCGTGTTTGTGCGTTTAGCCCAGCGCCTGTTAACAACGGGTAGCATCCGTAGACCTGTCATGAATCGGAGAAATAGGCAAAATAACGAACAAAATGTTATTAATATCCTGGCATCTATAGAAATCAATCCCCAAATTAGTACTAGAGAAATTTCTCGAGACTTGGGTATTCCTCAAAGTACGGTTCATCGCATTATTCAAACCCAGAGGTATGTAAGAGGTATACCTCTTTTTATAAAGTTTAATCTATTTTACACTCAAATTATAAACCCTCATGTTTTTTTACATTTTTTGCTATTTTAGGCTACACCCCTACCATATCAACTTACACCAAGGCCTTACTCCTCCGGATTTCGACCGAAGGATAGATTTTTGCCACTGGCTATTAAACATGGTAGCAGAAAATCCTCAATTTCTGTCAAATGTGTTGTGGACTGACGAAGCCACTTTCGGTAGTAATGGGCAATTGAACTTACATAATGCGCACTTTTGGGCCCGAAATAATCCGCGCTGGTTTGGAGAAGTCCAGCATCAAGGGAGATATAGTGTAAATGTTTGGTGTGGGATAATTGGAGGGCGGGTTGTTGGTCCGTTTATTTTGGACGGAGCATTAAATGGTCGAACATACCTACATTTCTTAGAAAATGTTCTTCCAATTTTAATGGATGATATTCCGCTGGACGTCCGCCAAAATATGTTTTTCCAGCATGATGGTTGTCCCGCCCATTATGCCTTTGCTGTTCGCCAGTATTTAGATGCCACCTTCCTGACCGTTGGATCGGAAGAGGAAGCCTGTTCCCTTGGCCTCCAAGGCAAGTTTTTGTAATGTTATTCGCCGTAAAATTGCTTCAGTATTTAACACAAGAATCTTTGGATGTTGCATTTTGGAATGATTCTGTTTATAATTGCGCATATATTAAAACTTATTAAATATTTCAAGGTCTCCCGATTTAACCTGCCTTGATTTTTATCTCTGGGGAAGAATTAAGGATATAGTCTTAGCAACAAGGCCAACTTCCCGCGAGGATATGATTGCAAAAATCAGGAATGCCATCTTGAACATCCCAAGAGCTGAAATTGAGAATGCTGTTCTTTCAACACATCAGCGTCTTCAGATGTGCATCCAAAATAACGGAGGCCATTTTGAACACCTGAGTCGCGATTAGATCCCTTTTTTTTCCTTTTATGGGTTTTATTAAACAACGGTTCTTTTTAGAACCACAAACCATTTCATAAAAAAGAATTCCGTAAAGTAACTATATTATACCTACTAAAATCTTTGTAAATGGTTCCAAAATAGATGGTCTAACATATTCGAATTCGGATATAGTATACCTATTTAGGTTTTTAGGTTTACTTTTTAAATTAAAGGTTAGAATTACGAAAGTAATAAATTAACTATATTTTGGTTGATTCTTATTGCTTAAGGAATGCCCTTTTCAACGATACTAAATTTGTTTAAAATCGGTCAAACCGTTAAGAAGTTAAAGCAGGTTGTTGCAAAAACAATTGAACACCCTCCGCCATCTGTTTTTGAAATCACTGAACTTTTGTTTTTCGAAAATGATAGATAAACTGGTTCTCTTTACAAATGTGAAAAACATTTTTTGTTTATTATGCGAAATTTATAGAAAATGTAATTTAAAAATTTAAGATGGCAGTTATGCCCTCTGGTGGTCATTTTTAAAACTTGAAATTATTTTCAAAATGGGTATAGGGAAGTATTAACAAAAAACGTTCAGAATAACGTGAACATTTCTAAAATTAAAAATATATAGGGTCTTTCATTAAAAATTAACAAGTTATGTACAATCTCCGGTATAACCGGAAGTAGAATATTGTGACAGTAATATTTTTATTAAATAGCTCATTATTCAAAACCCCTTCATACCAATTTTCATAATTCAGATAACTTTATTCTCGAGATATTTCTAATTGACCGTTTATCTGCCTCACCCTGTATAGTCGCATACTTTGTTCTTGTGATATTGGTGTTACCCTCGGAGTTACCGGTAAATTATTATGTGCTGTATGCCTATGTATAAACTCAGTAAACATAAAATCGATTCGATTTTGTAACAATTTCGTAACATGTTTACACAGTCAGATGACTAATGACCACCGCACTATTACCATAGAATAAATCACGTGATCACAGTTTTTTTTTGTAAATCGAGGCAGAAATAAATGCATCAAATTGAAACAAAATCAATCCGTAAAAAACAATTTTTAACGAATCAAAACTACTTCCATTTCCGCAAATCGAAACAGAAGTGGATACAAATGATTCAAACTAAACCAGAATAGAATAAAACAATCACTTTTATGTTACTGTAACAGTTTCAATCAGTATTTTAAACTGAAACTAACGTAAGCTTTCTTCTCTCTTTTAGATAAACAAATATTTATCAATCGTCTAATTTAGTCGAGGGCTTACTATAGGAGCGCAGGGCCACAGTATAATTGTGGTATAATTACAGAATAATAAATATATTCACTGTGTTCACACAAAAATTTCACTGAGCGAATAATTTTGGTCTTAAGAGGGTATTTGCCTTACACAGCCAGGCTATGGTTCTCCGTGCATTTATGACTAAAAACTTTTTATGTGTGACTATAGATTTTTGAACAACAATTTTTGAAATCTTAAACTGCATACTTATTTTATTGCCGAAAGCATCAATGCATGCCCGTCAGGTGTTAAAATTTTATTTTGATGCAATTAAAAGCATTTTGAAGGATACATTATCACGTTATTCGGTTATTTTTTAAAACTAAAAGTATCTTCAAAAACATATATTTTAGGAAAAACTAAAAACTTATTACACGAAAGGCGTAGAATCATAATTTCTCTTTCTAGATTTTTTTGTTTGAACGTTGTATGCATTATATCTATGGAAAATAGTTATTTTGTGACCGCTGTTTTATGCATTTTAACACCAGGGCAAATACCCTCTTGTAAGAGTTCGCGCTGTACCCATGCGCAGCCAGGAGTAGCCAAGGTGTAGCTAAAATAAATTCGTCGATTTCCGATTGTGCGGTATATGGCAAAATGCCATTGCAAGAAATAGTAAGCTTTTCTATAGCCGCCCCTCACAAGTCATGAATAATATTCTTGCGCGTGGTAGGTATACAGCGCCATACAATTTCCGTGGGATCTGAAAGTAAACTTTAAACAGAAACATCTCTCGGGAATTTTTTGAGCTTTCGTGAAACTGGCGCACTCGCGACGCGCACATTACTAGTATGGCCGATTGTGGCGGAGAAAGATTATTCGAATAAAATCGTACCCACTTGTAAATGTAATTATAATATTCCATTGATTTTAATACTTGTTGGCGTTTAAAACGGATGCTTATCGATGTATTACAAACGTTAAACGACAAACACGTTGTCGTATTCTTTAATTACCTATTACAAATTCACTTTTATTTACATCTCTTTGTAGTTCGTCGAATTGCAAAATAAAATTTAAATTTGTGGCGCAAAAATATAAGCTTAATTCATTCGGTCTAAAACAACCAAAATCAGATAGGCACAAACAAAAAATAAATTCTAGGCCATTTACATTATTTGATAAATACTCCCAATTTCAGCTGTAGTAATAATGTTGGGTACCAAATTAAATTAAATTGAGTATTTTATTTCTTAAAATTCAAACGTTTCGACGCAGTGAAACTTCTGCATAAAAATATTATTATTCTGTGGTATGATAAAGTCTACATTCACTGCATGCTTGCACTCTCGAATTACATAAATATTAGGCTCGATATTAGGTTTCATTGTATCGTATTGCAATCATTTAATTCCTTTGTATTTTCGTGTTTAAATAATGTGGCTTTGCACTTTGTGAAAGTGGATTGAACTGTAAATTTGTATGCATTGTAATCATGGAATCCTTCAAATTTCAAAACTTAACCAAATGATTTATTGAGGAGTTTGAAAAAGCTTAACCTGCCTGTTCATCTACAAAACTTGTTAATCGCAAATGCACTGGATATCGAAATTAGCAGTCTCCTGGGAAAGTACGCCCTTACTGTATTACACACAAATATTCCACAACATGAGTATAAACTTTATATGGTTATTGTTACGAACCATCTAAGTATGAAATGGTATTAGGTCATAAAAAATTATCTTTCTTATGAAAGATTTTTTTCATAATAAGCATAAAACAACAGAAGATAAAAGCACAATGACTGACTACGACTATTAGCTTTAACCTTTAAAAAAGGGAAACTTGATATAGATCTCAACTCAATAGAATAAACTAATTTTTTTAACATTTAAAAATATTTAGCAAAGAAGACTGATTCAAGACCAACTAATATGAACAGTAAGATAACATCTCCACAACTTGGCCCAAAGTTTGGAGGAGTGTATACGTATGTACAAGAAAATCTACTACACATCATGAAGATGGGACAAGATGAAAAAATAAGCAAAGACAATGCCAAACTAAAAAATGTGCAAATAAATCCAAAAGATAAAATTTATAAAGAAATAGTATGTGCGAAATGCGTTCCGGGAGCATTTTATTACTTATTATCTTCAAAATAAAACTTTTCAGAGTTTGATTTGTATTTTCCTTTACAACGTAATTCTAAACTATATGGTCAATTTGACCGGTATCGCACTTATAGGAAATTTAAATTTATCAACAAAACAAATGTTTCTTCATTCTTCAAGTAATAATCTTCTTCCTGTAGACGTTATGATCTTCGTGAGTCTTTAAATATGTGCTTGATTTTTTTCTTTTACTACTTTAAAATGATAATAAAAAAACAAACAATCAATGTTTAATCAAAATTGTTTTAGTCAATTCTTAAATCAAACAATTTTTACTGTTTACTTTAAAAATACTGATAATGATAATATTAATAATTGATTCTGTGAATTAGGTCAAAAAACTGGTTGTGAAGTAGAATTTAAGACAGTGAAGAATTTTTCTTCTTTACTTTTTAATACTTTTGTTCTAATTGCTTTTTCAAATAAGTAACTACAGAAAGTAGTTAATTTAATTTCGGGTGGTCCGTCAATTTATCGTACAGTGCTCTCCGTACTGTTATGTGTAAGCAGTCAACTCCAATCAGTAAACGAATAGTCGTTTTTTCTTAAACAAGATACTCTTCCGAACTCTGCGCTTTCCGCAATGCTCTTTGTTGTCAAGCTCCTATTCCACTTCGATTTCATTGAAAATTTTCATTTTTGAATGACGAAATCGTAAACAAATAGCCGAGTAATTAAAATATGCAACAAAAACTTGTCGACAATTTATTGAGCGAGAGTTTGAAACTAGATAAAAATTTCGTTGTGGTCTCAAACTGTCTGTCAATAAATTGTGCACATGTTTTTGTTCCATTTAATGTCTTGAACAACGGCGGATTGGATAACGCAAGCAAAAGCAGTTATTTTCTTTCATGAGCGATTTGCAAACGTCATATCACGTAGGACCGCCACCAAATACCCTTTTCAAGTATACTCTGAACCATACTTTGTATATGCAAAGAGGCAGACGGTATAAAGTAATGTTGCAATCAGTCATTATCTGCCGGTCTATATGCGGAAAGAAAAAAAAACGACTAATTTTTTAGTGTAATTCTTTAAAGAATATATTTGAACAGTTAAACTTTGTATAAGAATAAGTTAATTTGATAAGAGTGAATAAAGTGTTCAGCCACATTAATTATTGTCTTCAAAAAAAGTCAAAATTGATATAAAATGTTGATACTGTGTTTTAGCTAAGCACGGCAGTATATAGGGCATCATTTGTCATTTAACCCTGGAATGGATACATAAGCACTACGAACATAAATGGATACATGGGGTACCTGAACACCCCATTGAAATAAATAAATTGAGTGCTTATGGAGAACATATATATTCATTTTATTCGAAATAAACACTAATAACGAACAATCAGACATACTACATACAAGAATTGCACACGTTTTCACGGTGTTCTGGGCATACCGCCTTGGAACATTTTGCACAGATTATTTTGGATTTTTGTCACGAGACCTGGGACAAAGATGACATCTGCTGTGTTTTTGGAGTTTTCTTGGCGGCTCTTGAGGTTCCTGCTCGTCTTCATACTTGTTGATATTCAAAACGTCAGCAATATCTTGTTTTAATTCTTTTGGTAATTTTTGTCGAGCCGCCTCTTCATATGCGATTGAGCTAACTGTAATCCCAGATTAGTAAGAAATTGTCTTCTTATAATTTTGTCCTGCTTCGTAGCTAGTCTGAAGAGTACCATACAGTTTATGCCAGCTTGATCTAACATTCCGTAAAAAATACCTCATAGGCCATCTACGTGTTTTTCGAGCAACAGTATAGAAATGTGCCATCTGATCGAATGTATCTACACCACCTTTTGTGGAATTGTAGAATTCGATTATTTCTGGCTTATGGGACTCTGGATTGACTTCTTTTGAATAATGCATTGTAGACAGCAAAATAACAGACTTAGATTTTTTGGTGTAAACGATACAAGTGTTTTCTTTTGATGAAAGGCAAACTGGGAAGACAAAATAGCTTTTTTCTGTTTGGCAAAAGGATGGAGGAATTTCTTTTTATTATGTCGAAGAGTACCAGTAATAGTTATCTTGCAGTTTTTAGCATATCATCTGCCAGTGGAATAGAAGTGAACCAATTGTCCATTGTTATGTTGCGATTCGTACCATGAATAGAAGTAGACAAAGTTTTCACTAACTGAGATGCAAGTGGTTCTTGACTGGATCTGTTTTCCTTTCCAATGTAGGGAATTGCGTTGATCATATAAAAAGTTCTGCTGTCACACATTGTTACTATCTTGAGCCCGTACTTATCAGGTTTTGACGCTATATAGACTCTAAATGGGCAGTGTCCTCTGAATCAAGCAACTGTTCATCTATAGTGCAATATGCATGAGGAGTGTAACTCTCAGTACATATAGTTATAAAACACTCCCATAACTCACGAATTGGTGCAAATTTGTCGTCCAGATTTCTGATATTCTTGTCATCAAATCGAAAACAATTTATTAAAAATTTGAACCGTGGTTCGCTCATTATGCATCTATATACTTTAGCACTTTGTTTCGAAAACATTTCACAAGTTGGTAAATGGGCGTCTTTTCTAGCTCCGGATATATACAATAGCCCTATAACAGCTAATATTTCTATCGAGTCTGTATGTTCAACATACCTAGCTTCTCCATAATTGTGTTTTTTCTCTCAATTTCCTGGTTTGTATAGTTTACAATCTTGTCAATCATGTTTTCAGTAAAAAAGAACCTTCCAAGCTTCAAATTCGCTCGAAATATTTCTTGCATTAGCCTTTATACCTGGAACTTTTAACACAATATTACGTGCCGCCGTTTTTGTTTTAGGGGTTCTTTTGTAGTCCATTTAATTCCACTTTTGCCAGTAAGTATATCACCATTCCGATCATCTATATCACTTTCATCCGAAGTATCAGCTGCGGAAACTACACTTTGATTATCAGACAAAACTTCCACGTTATCTTCACATTCACTCCCAACATCGTCGTCAGGTTCTTCTATTTCATTGTACCACCTTAGTACTGTTTCCTCAAAGTTCAAATCAGTGTATTTGACAGTTTTCTCTCAGTCATTTTTAAAACTGATGACACTACTATAAAAAAATGCACACACAGACGGATACAGGGGTATCTCAATACCCCAACCTATTGTTTTCTTGTTAAATAAATTATTATTAAAACAGTTGTTATTATAAACACACACGTTATAACCTCAAATAAGAATACCTAAAGCCACAGATTAGCCAACCTAAAACTGACAAAAATATTGTAAAACAAATTCCCCGTGGGGTGCTCGAATACCCCTGTATCCATTCCAGGGTTAAAAAACCAAAGTTGTGTAAACTTCCAAAAAAAAAGTTGTCCAAAAATTGTGTTGTGCAAAAGAGCGCTATTTAAAATTTTTGAGTTATGTAATGCATTAAACAGTTGAAGCTGAGATATTTCTTTGGTCAAAATTTTACAATGTTCTCTGTAGCCGTTTGGTGGTAAAAAAATAAACTATTACCATAAAAGCATTGCTTCTTATGGGAAATGCAAATTTTATTTTAATTAATTTGCCGTGATTCTAACTCCGTTACAAACAAATAAAAAACAAAGTATTTTTACAAATTAAAGAGTGAGCCTTTTTGATACCGACAGTGCTTTTATAAATATTTTTAGTAAAATAATAACCTCGTTATGACAAAAAAACTAACGCAGGTACAAACTCTTCAAGTGATTTGAGATGTGAACGTTGATAATCTTCCACACCGCACTATTCCCCGCCACGAGCTTTATCTTAATGCTGAGCTTTCCGTGTAAGTTTTTATTTCTTATACGCGTTTTTACTTTCTTGCAAAGAGAAAGTACTATAACAAAATATTTTTAAAAGCACTATCGGAATCAAAAGCCTCGCTCTTTAATTTGTAAAGAATACTTTTCTTTATTTGTTCCTTTTTGAGTAATGGAGTCGGAAACATAAAAACCCGCAAATTAATTAAATTCTTGCGGGTGTCAAACAAAGCTTGTATCTTTGTTTAAAATTTGGATTTCCCATAAGAAGCAATGCTTTTAAGGAAATAGTTTATTTTTTTACGACCAAACGGCTACAGAGAACTCATCAATTTTTACCAAAGAAATATCTCAGCTTCAGCTATTTAAAAAAACAACTCAAAAATTATGAATAGCGCCCTTTGACACAAGCCAATTTTTGGACAACTTTTTTGGGAAGTTTACTTTTATAAAAGCTATCTTTTGACCGGATTTTAACTTTTAGTCTTTAAATGCCTACAGAATCAATTTTTAAGGCACTTTCTGGCTTGTAAGAACTCTACTAGTAGTAGACATCACAATTTAAAAAAACTTGTTATGGTTTTACATTTGTTAGCGTTGTTATCAGAATAAAGAAATATTATCGTTAACTGTACAACCCTCTCAGGTATGTTAGCTGGAAGTTCTAATAAGAAAATTGATTACTTAGATAACGTGACGTTTAGACAACGGAGCAATTAAGAGGAGGCTGGGGGTGATAAGCCCTCCCTCTCATCGTATTAGCCCAATCGAACGGAAGCCTCGGGGTTTAAACCCCCCAAAAAGGCCACTATTGATCGGATGTCAAAGACAGAAAACATACCAAAATCGACGAAAAACGAATTATAAATCAATTAGTGTAATTTATTAATAAAATTTTCAGTTATATAAATAAATAATGGCTAGAGTGCAAATTCGATGTGATTGATTAATAAAGTGTCGTATTGTGTGATAACCTAAATAATGTTTATTATAGAAGGTTAAAAGAACAATCGGGTATTAAAATTTTATCACGTTATACTGTTGCTATTACGATAAGCGATAACAAAATTAAATACGTTAATGTTTAAAGTAACGAACACTACTGCGTATTTCCGGGTATTATTACCGGCGAATATAATTTAAAAATTGGCGTCTTATCTCCAAACTTGCCGTATTTCTAATGATGATTTTTTTTTAGATCTAGATCACGTTGCCCGTTGGTTATAAAGTTATTGACTTCCTAAAATTCAAATTTGGTACATGGCCATACTCGATTAGGCAAATGTGATACGACAGAAGTGTAAGGAACGTTTTAAAATATCGGATGTACTCTAAAAATCAAAATACAAAAATCATTTATTTATCTTCAATGGTTCAAACTTAATGAATTTCTTAAGAGGGGCCTGCAAACCTAATTTTTCGCATTCAATTTACATATGTCAAAAACTATAACACGTGTCTTGGCAATATAATAGTGTTGATCATAAAATTTAATGTAGAATTCAGATATGGTGTCAAAATAAGATCATTCCATTAAAAAAAAACAAAGATGGACTCAATTATTGATGGTATTTCGGGAAGTCAATAACTTTCTAACCGACGGGCTACATAAATCACACTGCATACATAAAAATCAAAAAGAACGTCGCCATACGAACGATGCACGTACTCACAGTTTACAAAACTTCGAGAATCATCTCCTCGGCGATTGATCTTTGTCAATGCAACACATACCCTATATTTCTGTCAAGTTAATTACTTACAATCTCTCTCTCAGAGGGTGAACACTAACAATGCGTGAAAGATGTACAACGAGGAAAATGGCCGATATCAACGGACGTCAAGCAATGCCATCTAATAACACTTGCTTACGGAAACGCAACGCGTATTGACCAGTCGTCCGGAAAAACTCGTTACAAAAACTATTTAAATTTTTTTTTGTAAAATGCATGATAAAAAATGTGTTAAGTGTTCCCTTTTTTCTGAATGACACCTGTATACGGTCATCGAAATCTTCAAATATGAAAATTCAATGATTTCAAGTCACCTGATGGAGTTCTTTCGTAACCGATAAAACGTTGGAACTACCGTTACCATTTAAGTTCGTGTTTATTTGTTTTCAAACTTTTTTAAAATAAATTTTGTGAAATTTTCGTAATTTTTTATATCTACCATCCACCGGATATAATCATACGACAAGGCAGCTAACATGGCCGATATTTACAAGTTAGAATACAAGAAAATAACGAACTTGCTAGATTTGTTCCATGCCTGACACAATCACTAAATTTTGTAGGTTAAATGCAACATCTCTTTGTTCTGACGCTGTTTCTTTGTTTGATGTTGTTCAGAGATTGTTTCCATTCTTCGTCTCATGAACCAATCTCAAATCATTTAGTGAACCAAGATGTGCACCAAAATCGGAAGCTTTCAGCGCATAAAACAAGAATCTAACAAATGTTGGGCAAGCACTACAAAAATTAGTAAATGGAAAGTTTTCTGCGAAAGTAAATTAATGGATGGTTTCATCCATCGTGATGAAAAATTGATTGCGGAAACAAGAAAAAGAATAGTTAATAGAAAGACAATGTTTGATCAGGTAGCGTAGGATCATTTATTTGTAGAAATAGATACTTAGGCAAGGTATTTACATTGTATTTCACACAATGCTGTCCAAAATAAATGCAAGTTTTCGTTTTTAAACAACCAGATCTTAACTACCACTATCAAACTTCAACGGAAGACTTTTGCAACAGGTTTTCTAACCTTTTCTTAACCTATATGCAACTTGGCCAAACACTTCTGCCAATTGTGAAAAAAGTTTGTGTAATGGTAAACTAAAATTGATCAAAAATAATTTAAGGTGAACCATGACACAATATTGCTTGACTGGCTTTGCAATATTGTCAATAGAAAGTGAAAGGGGCAAACGAACTAAATTATGACATTTTGCAGAAAAAAACAAGAAAAGTTCAATTTTAAAAATTTAAATCAAAGATATAAATAATAGATTTGTGAATACTGTGGTTAGGTTAAGGATTATATTGTAGATGTAAATTGTAAATATAGGTTTAGTAAATATGTATACAGTGTGTCGCATTTAAAATAAAGACACCTACATATTTTCGTTATTTAAAGGAATGCAGAACATACAAGGTGGGATCACATTTTTTAGATAAATACTTTACTTTAAATACTATAAATTATCAAATAGTAGGGTCCATTCTTAATTGTACTATGGGAAGTAAAACTTCACAATATTTCAATAAAGTAAAATAACACTAAAGATTGATTATTTTGTTCTTATGGTAATTTAGAATGTGCAACAGTAATATTCATTTTCAGGGGCTGCTTTTTCACGTCAAATATCATGTTCCATAGAATACTAGTTAAAAAATAAAATTTTGAGAATAGACTAAAACAATCAAAAAAATTAAAATGCTAAATATTCTCAACAACTTTTTTTAATAATATTTTTCGATATCTCTAACGCAAAGCAAAATATTGAAAATCAGACCTATTTATTAATTTGTAGTGGGCTGAGCTTAAACCTCAGGTTTCACTGAAGTATCTTAAAAAAATGTGACCCATCATCCTGCATAACTAGCCAAACATTCAAATCTGTATTCCTTACATAAACGAAAATATGAGGGTGTCTCTCATCTTAAATGCGACACACTCCGTATTATAAATACACTAGGTGTTCAAATAAAAAACTGGGATGGGCAGGTTATGGAATTGAATTGATTTGATTATTTTTACAATGTACACAAAAACTTCAGCAAAATAACACGTGGTGGGGTGGAACTCTGCATTAAAACATGATATAAACATACTTAAAGATGAATATGTTTGGTTATGGAAGAAGCTGGTCAGCAAGTTCTAAAAAAATGACAGTCCTAATGCTAACCTTTGTTTTTAAGAAAATAATAATAAAACCTCCCGATTTATATCGATTAAACGTTTTAAAAAATAAAAAGAAATTGTTCTTCATTCGAAAGTTTTTTCTACCAAATAAAATTAACTTACATTTTCATCATCTGTATTATATTTTTCAAATCCAATGGTTTGGCTGAACCCGCCACCTTAGCGTGTAGTAATAAGAAGGATTTCATTTTTTCCATATTATCTACATAATACCAATTTGGAATTAAAATTAATTAATTTTGAACAAACCCTGTATAAAGTACTTACCTTTCGAAGCCTTTTGAATTTGTGATTTGTTGAACGAATGGCGTAGATTGCGGCCCTTGGTTTTCTTACGTATTCGTTCATTATTACCGTCAAGTTTATTCATTATAGTGCTGTAAAAAATACACTTTGTGATTTATTAGAGTAGTGTTCAACCGAAATAAATCAAGAATTGAACCACATCACAGAAAATAAACGACTACTTATAACCAAGCACACCGAAGGACTAAATAAGTCACTGTTTTAGTATACTTTATCAAAGTACCTATTACTCTTTTTTTCATAGCTTCGATAACGTGACGAACAACCAGTATAAGCTTAACGAATAGGCTGAATAAAGCGAACCTCTTTCGCAACATTCATGCTTAGCAACAGCCACAGCATTCATTGCGACTAAGTGAAATTCAAAATAATTTCACTAATGTAAAGAACGACACACAGGGATTATTGGCTATTGTTCAAGTATACTAAAAACAGTTACGTTATTTAACAATTAGTATATGAATAACATCGAAATAATGCATTTTCTTTATCATTAATAAAAATAAATCAGTAACTGTAGCCATGCATTGCATTATCGAATTATAGTAAATCGCGAGAGGTGTCCAATGACTCAGACCGAGAAACGTACGAGGCTGTTAAAATGTTTGTTTATGTTATGCCGTCTCGTATTGGTTTAAGTACGCACAGAATAAACATATTTGAAGTTTCATAAGCACTAAGCAACTGAAATATGAAACAAGAATAAATGATGGAAAATATAATCAGAGGAGAACGAAGGTTAAATTTAGTTTATGTAAATTGACAACCTTAATTTAATTAAATTTAAACAGATATAAAAATATCATGTTCGACTATTAGCATTAGAAAATTTTGTTGTCCTGTATGGGGCTGAAACCTCAACACTTAAGAAAATGAGCAAATACCAAAAAATTAAATGAGGTAATGTAGAAAGGTGTGACATGGGAATTTAGAGTTTAAGATAAGAATAAGCGTTTCACCCAGAATTCAACAGTTTACTAATAAACCTCACTAAATTTTTTTTCGAAAAAATGGAAAAAGAAAATTAGATAAAAGTTATTTAAACAAAAGTTATAGATAACACAATTTCGAACAATACTTTTTTTGTGTATGAAACTAATATTCTTGGAGATTATGTTAAAGCAATTAGTTTCACATGATTAGCATATACCAGTAAATACTTACCGGATCAAAAAATAGTTTAAACAAAAGTTGTGTACCATTAAATTTCCTACAAGTTTTATTTAAAGAAAAATGTGTAAAATGAATGTTTTTCACATATTCCAAAAACAAAAAAATATCGTTTTGACTATTAGGATTATGCCTAAAATACACCTACATTCTTAAGATTCATAAAAATTGGACCAGTGGATTCTTAGATATCCTGTTTACATAAGAACGGATGGCCGACCGGCTTCCAGATATAATATTTTGTTTAGTTCATTATAAATTACTAATTCTAATTCATAGGAAAAAAATTTTAAAAATGGGTGTTAGAATTTTTGTTTGTAAATCGTCGCTTAAAAAGATAATAGAAGTTTTCGGTAGTTAAAAGAAAGCTACATCTATTATATCTCGGCTAGAAGAAATGTTGAAAAGTAAATAGAAGAAGAAAACATCTGCAAGACAATCCGAGTCTAAAGAGAAGAGTAGAAAGCCGTGAGGCATTGAGAAAGTGGATTTGTCTACCCACAAATAAATGATGTCACGCAAACGGTCAATTTACTAAGTGTTTTGCTATAGTTATACTGAGTGTGTATAAATTGTCGCAAAACGTACACGCAACGATATTGCAATGAGTAAAACTGGGTATGCATGAATATTTTTAGATTTGATTAGCTTTACCATAACCTTTCCCGACCAGCTCAAATATTTTAACGTTAATTATTTCTGGGATCGAAAAATAAATCATCCGCTTTTAATTATGCCCGTTATATATTTTTAATTATTTTATGTCTTTCCCTGAATCTTCTCGTTAGAGATTACCTTCTTTTATATTATTTACTGAATTCGCTTTTAAATAGGTGATGTTATTAGCCTTAGCTACATTAAATTTTAAACAACGGTAAGTATGCATTTATGGTGACCATCAACGTAGGGCTGATTTTTGAAAGTAGAGATTATTGTTACATTATAGCGACCCAAGAAAATAAAAATTGAATTCAAATAAAAGTCAAAACTGACGAATAAGCGTTTTCGCGCAGATCTCTACATCGTTTTGATAATAACAAACGTGTAAAACAGTTTTGGAAGTATGCACGAAAAATAAAATCAACGTCTAAAAAGCGTCGCAACTTAATAATTTTGTCAAAATAAATAACTTGTAGAAATCTGTAGTATGTAAGATGTCAACTGTGAACTTTTAAACAAAAACGAAAAAAGCTATGTGCATTTTTACAGCAACATAACAAATTCTTGCCAACCGAATAAAACATTAGCCAGTGATAATTGCAGAATTACGAACCGCACCTGCTAAAAACTATGTCAATAATTCTCATGTAAAAAAATTAAACATAGACCAAGGCCCAGACACACTTCACAAATAAAAAATATAGCATTAAAAATCGCTGAGATAGTTAGAATATGTGTCTGGAATGTTAGAGGAATAAACAAGAAACAGAATTGAAACAAGAGCTATAAAAGAAGAAAATATAGATATAGGTATAATACCAGAAAAAAAAAATCTGCAAGGTTAGTCAGAGTTACAAATTACATACTATTATACTTTGGTATACCAACAAATAGACATACAGGTGAAGGAATAGCAATATTAATAAAAAGAGAATGGAAAACATTAATACACAACTACCAATTTATAAACTAAAGAATATTAAAACTAAGATATAAAACACAAAGAGGAAAACATCACAATATTACGAGTTTATAGCCCAGAAGAAGGATTCTACTGTAATTTTCAAAATGCGTTGAAAATATATCAACAAGAACAATTATGTGATAATAGCAAGGGACTTCAATGATCCTGTTGGAAACACGCCAATACAACATATTATGAATGGTCATGAAGAAGCAACACTTGATAATAATGGAATGGAAAGTTGTGCTTCCTTTTATTAGTCAACCAAAAATTAAAGAATTTAGTACAAGATACAAGAGTTTACCTCAGTAGTAACATTGGCTCCGACGAAAGTATAAAACAAATCTACCAAAACAGATTACACAAATCTTAAGACAATACCCAATAGATACAAATATAAACCAAGAATGGGAAGGTATTAAACAAGCTCCAAGAGAAGCAGCTGACGAAGCGTTAGGTACAAGACACATAAACTACAATAATAGAAAATTAAGAATATCGAACAACGAAATAGCCGAACTTATTGACGATAAAAAGAAAGAGAACTCAATACAAATATCGTAGTGCAGTTGTGAGAAGAGAAGTTAGGAATCTCAAGCGCCATAGTTGGAATAATTGCATCAGCGATATCGAACAAGATGTACACCGAAGACAAGGCAAAGCATATAAAACTCAGACTGTATATTTACAGTAACACAGTTTATCAAAAAACGAAGAGAATTTAATTTCTCAACCTACATTGCCTTCATAGAATACAAAAGGCATGCGACAAAGTAAATAGACTGACCCTCTGGATATTATGTTAAAACACGGTATTCCGGTAACAGCTGATCAGAGGTATTCAAAGTCTATAGGACGACTACGAAGTTATGAAGTACATACCAGCAACCAAGAATAAAAATAATAACTATTAATACCGGTGTAAGAAAGGGGTGTCCATTATCACCAACACTTTTTAATATCTATGTTGACGAAGTTGTACAAGATTGGCAGAGTATAAGGCGTTTCAGAATTAACAACTCAATTGTAAACACATTGTTATTTGCTGATAATCAAATCTTAATTGCAAACACAGAAAAAAACCTACAACAATCAATCCACAAACTTAATACCACATTACAAAAGTACTATCTAGAAATCAAAAACAAAAGTTATGGTATTTAAAGGTATTGATCCAATTATTATTCACGATGAACCTATAGAGAAAATCAACCGTTTTAATTACTTAGGCTATAATATTTCTTATTCTAAGAAAGATGATGCATATAAAATAAATAAATTTAACTATACAGGATGCGTTTCTTTCGATGTTTAGCACATGGATCTCGGAAACTAATAAAGATAGAGAAACAGTTAAATGGTGAAAGAATTGTATTTTTACGAAATCACTAAAATCTGCCATTCGTTCTTTCAAAAAATGCACGGCTAACTGAGCTTTTTGGTAAATTCGTTTGATGTATGTTGCTTTGTTATTATTGACTTTACAAAAAGTTTATAGAGGGAAAAGTTTTAGGTATTTTTATGATAAATAATAAAGTTTAGTCGAAATTTTTAGTTTAGTATAATTTTTGAGTTATGACACAAACTTCTGTTTTTTCTAATATAAACCATAGTCAGCTATGACTTCATAATAAAGATGCATTTTCAATGATTCCCATGACATACCATATGTCACCATTGTTTTTATAAATAAATAAATAGCCAAGTTTAGTTTAATTTTTCTATACTGCTAAGATAGTATGCTGTGGAAACAATATCGGAAGTAAACGTCAATTATTAGCAAGTGAAAATCACTTATAGTTTCTATTTGTGTTGGTTAAAGTATCTGAAACCATCATATGAATTTCTCTAATGAAGAAAAAACGTGATATGATAGAGTGTTATATTTTGTGTCATAAAAATGCCGTACAATCTGCACAACGATACTTCGAACTCTATTTTGATCGTCGGCAGCCTTCTCTACCTACCTATAAAGACTTTATGATAATTTGGGGAATATGGATCTTTCTGTAGATCAAAAATATTACAAGGAGTATTAATGAAGAGGCAGAGGTAAATGTACTAGCATGTGTACTGCAAAATCCATCGATTTCAACTCGAAAAATTGAAGCTGAAGACGGCATGTCACAACGTACAGTTGTACGAATACTAAAAAAACATAATAGACGCATTGAGTATTGTGCTTAGTTTACTAACCTGTGTGAAGCTGACTCACAGTTTAAATTTAATGTTTTGTGGACGGATGAAACGCAATTTACCAACTGCGGCATGTTTAACAAGCATAATCATCATTTATGGATGCAAGAAAATCCGCATCACGTTGAACAAAGAAGACCCCAAGTAAGATTTGGATTTAATGTTTGGTGCGGCGTCATTGGTTCAAGAATTATTGGTCCGCACATTTTTAATGGTACACTGGCGGGTGACCGTTACCTACATTTTTTACAAAACGATTTTGATAACATGTTAGACGAATTACCTTTGCACACAAGTGGTATGCTCCAATGATTTCAGTACGATAGGGCACCCCACACAATCAGGTAACGGTGCGAAATCATTTGAATCAAACATTCCCTATCTCATGGATAGGACGAAACGCGCCCGTCGCTTGGCTACCTCGATCCCCGGATGTATTTGTTTTAGACTTTTATTTATGGGGAACGGTAAAAGATAGGGTGTATCAGAGGAAATACGCCACAGAAGATGATCTTAGGGAAGCTGTTCTAGAAACTTTCGCTAATATTGATACACGTTCCGTTCGAAAAGCTACAAATTCTGTTTTAAAACGGTTTACTATTTGCATTAACCAAAACGGTAGATCTTTTGAAAACATACTGATTTAAACACGATAATCACTAAAATCAGTTACGTTGCTTTGCTCCCTTATTTATATTTTATTTAGATCCTAACCCATACAGTACATAAACTCTCTGACATGTTTCGGACATATTTCAATGTTTCATTTATATTACGGTTTCACAGATACATTTCTGAGATGTACCTGACAGCTGAGAAAGAAATATTTCTGTGCATTCTGTCTGACGGCATTCTGAAATAAAATAATACGCATCAAGGTTTGAAAACCAAAGTGGTTGTAGATTTATAAAATGATACCTACCTAGACATTTTTCTAACCTGAGGAATTGTATTTTAGAATAAAATCGCAAAACTAATTAATTTTTTTTCAAAATTAAATGTATGAATATAAATGAGGACAAAATAAAATATTTTTGTGTTAAATTTGTTTAGTGTTAATTAATCATAGATAACAGACATATAAATCTCGTTTAGTATAAAAATGGCAGAGTCTGAAAAGGTAAGTAATTTTATTATTTGTGCTTGTGCCTTAATAAATCGGCATTTCTTTTACTTTTGCGTTCAAGACACTAAAAATTATAAGGTTAGAAGTTTGTCGGAACATTTAACGTTTCGCACAATCAGTCCTATTCTGTAACTCAAAATCGAATAAAAAGTGACGAGATCGAATCTAATCAATCCAATGTAGTTTTTTTTATCTGAATCTAGATTATAAGAAGGTGAACACAAAATAATTAATAATTTGTTTTTTTGCAGAAAAAGGAGCAGCTACCACCACAGCTACCACAGAATAAATATTATTTATACTTAGTAATTATTTTTTATTATTAATTAATTGAATAAAACAGTTTTTATGGTTACTGCTTTCAGTGTTTCATGCATGACCACTACCTCTATACAGGGTGGCCCATTAGTGCGAGGAAGGTGGATATCTCGGAAAATATTGGGGTTAGAAATAAACTTTCGTAATAAAAATTGTGCAAATCAATGAGCTGCACGTTTTAAAATTATTTTTGTTCATACAGGGTTTACCATAAATGTGCGACATACCAAAGTTATGTTCTTTTAAATGGAACTACCCATTTTTTATAACAAATTTGGATTCCTTGGGAAATTCTAATGTGACTTTATGCATTATACATAGTGTCAAAAATGGAAGGTTTTTGCATTATTTCACTTTTTCCGGAAAAATTGACTTTTCGAAAAAATTAAATAACTCAGTTATCTTGGAATTTATCCAACTGCGATTTCGCAGTTTTAATATGCATTACATGTGCTAACTAAAGCTAGTTGTTTACCTTTGTAATCTTGCTAAGTTTTGAGTAATCACTTATTTAATTTGAACTCCCTAAATTTATGGATAACTTGATTTTTTCAAATGGCATCACCTATTTTTTATGTGCCGTTTAACGTAGAATCTCATAAGCTTTCTAATGATAAGATTGTAGGTATCTAATTCATACCCAAAAACCGCAAAAACCCGTAAGAGTTAGACACCTACAACCTTATCATTAGAATGCTTATAAAATTCCACGTTTAACGGTACGTAAAAATTGGTGGTGCTATTTGAAAAATCAAGTTATCCACGAATTTAGGAGTTCAATTTAAATAATTGATTACTCAAAACTTAGCAAGGTTAGAAAGGGAAAAATAAGTTTGAGTTAGCACATGTAATGCATATTAAAGCTACGAAATCGCAGTTGAATAAATCCCAGGATAACTGAGTTATTTAATTTTTTCGAAACATCAATTTTCCAGAAAAAGTGCAATAATGCAAAACCTCCATTTTAGACACTATGTATAATGCATAAAGTCACATTAAATTTCCCAAGGAACCCAAATTTGAATAAAACTGGGTGGTTCCATTAAAAACATAACTTTGGTATGTCGCACTTTTATGGAACACCCTGTATAAACTAAAATAATTTTAAAATGTGCAGTTATTGATTTGCACAACTTTTATTGCAAAGTTTTTTCTAACCCCAATATTTTCCGAGATATCCACCTTCCTCGCACTAATGGCCCACCCTGTATATACCTGAGACATTCTGGCTATAACGAAGCAATCTTTCAGAAAAGTTTCTCATAATGTTCATACATACTGCTAAAATGTATTTGACATCTTAAATGTGATGTGCCAGAAATGTTTCAGAAAGATTGCATTTTTGGAAATATGTGCGGACATTTTCGTTTGTCTGAAACATTTCGGTTATGTTTCGGATATCTTTCGTAACATTGCAGAAAGATTACGTATGTTTCATAGAAACATTTCTGTCATACATCAGAAACCAAATTGTGCTGTAAGGGAAGTTTCGTTGTTGTTTCTTTAATTTATCGTTTACAGTTTTTTTGTTTGCTTGTTTTTGGTCATGGATATTAACATTACTCTGTATTAAGAAACTCGCAAGAATTTAATTGTTGCTTCCCAATTAATAATTGAGCCTTCTTTTAGGAGTTTGGCTTTGTAGGACTTTATTACATGTTAGTTCTTGCGAATAGAAATTTTGTACTTTTATCATTTTGACGTTATTTTTGTTAATTTATTAATTGAATTATACTTAGATTTAGTATTAATGTAGATGCTTACTGGATTTGCTGATAAGAGCTGTCATCCAGTCGACCATTATCTTTAAATGCATTGATAAAGACCGGACTTTTCCGGTCGAAACGTTGGCAAACAAAAAGTCTATGGTTATAGATTGATGACCCATCCTACAAAGTCAAACGCAGTTAAGAATATAAACTCACAGGAATTTATTATTGTTGTTATTCTTTGTATGTTAAGTAGTTTTGGAATATAGTTACTAGTATTTTTGTTTTAACTTGAACGAATAAATAACTCCCCACAAACTAATTGAGCTTGTAATTTTTAAATTTAAAAAAGGTAATACCTATCTAACTTCCATTTCATTATTCAACTTGATAATTGTATCCATTGCACACTATTCAAGAAGTTTCGAAAAATATCAAAATTAACCATAGGTGATTTATTTACAAAAATAAATATGACATATGGCATATCATTGGAATAGTTAAAAATGCACCTTTATTATGAAGTCATAGCCGATGGTTTCCATTAGAAAAAATAAAAGGTTGTGTCACTCAAAAGTATACGTTAAAAAAAATTTCGAGGTAGACTTTAGTATTTACCACAAAAATATCTAAAACTATTCCGTCTGTAAATTTTCTGTCAAGGCAATATAATAAAACAGGCGCCAAACAAATTTACCAAAAATCTTATTTTTCGAAATATGTAGTTAGCCGTGTATTTTTTTGAAACAACGAAAAACACATTTTATTAAGCTGAAAAAACTACAATTATTTTCCCATTTAACCGGCTCTCTATCTTTACTAGTTCCCGAGATCCCTGTACTAAACATCGAAAAAACTCACCCTGTATTTGTGGAACAATAATTAGACACCACTAAAGAGACAAAATTTTTAAGAGACGTAGCAGCATACACACTTCTAGATCGAAAACCTAGCAACAAAATAGGTCAAGAATTACACGTTTGAAATACAGACCGACATGAAAGTGTAAGACGTCCAAGGAAACGTTGGAGCGGTCATACATTACATGAGATTGGAACAAAGTAGATGATGATGATGACGAACATCACCTACATAGACGTGTTTGGCCTTATTTGAGACTCATCAGTGTAGGGTAACTCAAATGTAAGCCTACAAAAATCACTGGAAAGACAAAAATCAAGGGAACCACATTTAAGAATGAAATATGCACCAAAGCAATTTGTAAAATCGACAGCAATTGTTAAATGTGTCTAAGTGGTAAGCCAATCAATTCAAACAAATGTAGACAATAAAATGTCCAGTAACTTTTCTCTTGTAACTTTCTTTTGCATAATTGATATTGGTGGAGATATTGTTACAACAATTAGTGTCACGTAATTGTTATATCTCTGTAATAATTACCTATCAAATTAAAAAAGTGTATACAAAAGTTGTAAGTATATAATTGAATTATAAACAACTTTTATATAATCAAAGATGTGTAAAATCAATATTTTACTAAATATTTCAAAAATTCGAAAATCTATGGAGGTTAACGGGCTTTTGGCTCGATCGTTTATGTCCAAAATCTAATCAGATCTTCAGTATTATAAATAACACCTATGTGCAAAGTTTTATAAAAATCGAATGGGTGATTTTATTGATATCTTGTTTACATACGAACTGAAAGCCGGGGGGCCGGGCAAAAATTTTTTTGCTTCATTATAACGTACTCTAATTCATCGAAAATAGTGACAAAAATTGGTGTTAAAATTTGTTTGCAAACCGTCGCATTTATAAGATGTGGAGTAAAACAAACTAATGTAACCATGCTTGAAACTGTAGTGATTTCATTAATCCACTTAAGCATTGAAATATGATTTCGAGAAACGGATGCGCTTGAACATTTACATTTGTAAAATCAATAACACACTATGCACACTTTTCCTTCTCAAATTGCTCAGATTCAAGTAACACGACTCTACAAAAATTTTGTTTCTTGTCCTAAAGTTTATTTTGTGATTTTCAGTTAATTATACCCAAAAAACAATAAAAAATGTACCTTTTTCCATATAAAGTAATAGTTCTAATTCTTTAGTTTTTAAAAAAATTTTAATACATTACACTCGACTGATATGTAAGCAATAATCAGGTGTTTAGTATAAGTTTGGAAAAAAGTTAAAATGTCATCGAGAAAGTGTAAATATGATGCTGATGCAATTTATTTTATGTGTTCAAAAATTTTTTCTTCTTGCTCTGCAAACCACACCTCCACAGCTTCTATTACCTCCTTGTTGGAAGAAAATGTACGACCTTTTAAACTTTTTTTTCAGGTGAGGAAAGAGGTGATAGTCGGACGGAGCCAAATCGGGTGAATAAGGGGGTGTTCTAGTAATTCAAACCCTAAATCACGAATTTTTGCATGGCAACATGAGATTTGTGTGCAGGGGCGTTGTCCTGCAAAAACAAAACACCTTTGGATAGCTTTCCGCGTCTTTTCTTTTTAATATTTTCCCGTAGAGTGGTCAGTAATGTCGAATAGTAATCTCAGTTATTGTTCTACCCTTATCCAAAAATCAATCATGATTACTCCATGGCAATCCCAAAAAACTGAAGCAAGAACTTTTCCAGATTTTTTGGACACGAAACTTCTTAGGTCTTGGAGAACCAGAGTGTCGCCATTCCATCGATTGTTGCTTTGTTT
Organism: Abscondita cerata; assembly: GCA_030710515.1. Lineage (NCBI taxonomy): Eukaryota > Metazoa > Arthropoda > Insecta > Coleoptera > Lampyridae > Abscondita > Abscondita cerata. The sequence continues at coordinate 143,263 of JALBCR010001516.1, read as the reverse complement.
CTGGATCGTAGAAATGTACCCAAGTCTCATCCATAGTAACAATTCGGTTTAAGAAGTCTACATCGTTTTCAAATCGAGCACAGATCGAACGCGATGCTTCTACCCTTGCACGCTTTTGGTCAACATTCAAACATTTGGGGATCCATTTTGCAGCAATTTTCTCATGTCCAAATTGACGTGAACCATATGATGAACGCGTTCGTATGAAATATTCAGTGCTTCAGATATCCGTTTTAGCCCAATTCGACGGTCTGATAAAATCATGTCATGAACTGCATCGATATTTTCGGGGACTGACACAGAAACTGGCCTTCCCGATCGGTCATCATCTTCAATGGAAAATTTACCTCTTTTGAAGCTTGCATTCCAATTTTTGACGGTCGCATACGAAGGACATTGATCACCAAGGGTATTAAGCATATCTTCGTAAATCTGCTTACCTCTTAACCCTTTTAAATACAGGTACTTGATGATGGCTCGATACTCCAATTTTTCGATTTTCACAATTTCGGTGGACATCTTTTTCATTTAATTTATTGCGTGACTCTGGTTTACTTTTTTGACGTCAAACTTTACACTGACACTTCTAATAAGTTATTGTTCGTTGCTATGGTAACGCAATATTTTTGTTTATGCAAGGAACTGGTCTAGGCTAACTAGATATCAATACATCCTCGTAAAAGATTTTTGTAATTCACCATACTTATTTTTGTATGAGAGCGCTAATTTTCAAATTTTTTGAAATTGCTGAAACTCATTTTTTTAAATGGCACCCTTGTTTTTTTTAACTAATGCAGTTTTTAATTGGCTATCGATTTACACTAGTACATTTTCTCCTAACATTTACAGTTATAGAGATATAATATAAATTTTTAATTAAATAATATTTTTAATCAGGCAGGTTTATTCTAGTAGGTTTTACCTATTAAACATAAAACATGAAGAGGGAGACCATTCAAAAACCTACAAAAATGAAAAAAATAAGTTAACAAGTGTTCATTTTGACCATTTTGTTGTAAGCATTCTGTTTTTCATTGCCTCTTGTGTAGTACCTATAGTGCCTACTTGTACCCATCGTAAAACACGAAGACCAATTGCTTAAGTAAACATGGAAAACCGAAGAAAAACGTTTGTGTTGAGAAAATGACGCCAGGCGGAAGCAACGCCGCTCGCGACAGTGTTGTATAAACAAACTGCACCTAGTAGCATAATATTGGTTTGGACATATTTTCCATTTTCCATCTTTTATAGGACTTCGTGCTCTGGTCGTGTGTGTTGTTGATACTTGTGATCTTGAAAAATTCTTTTGTGGTTGTTCCAGTCAAAACAATGCTGCGAAAAGTTCAATTAATTATTGACTGGGGCGTTATAAAAGCTGTTTTGCACTAACAGATTTGCGTGTTTGACTTTTTGTTTCAATTTGTTTACTATATTTCGTCGAGGCCAGTGTATTCTTTTGTGTTTACACTATTGGATTTTTTGAATCGATAATTTCATATTTGACCTCAGCAACTGTCAAAAGAAAAGTTACAGGTGATCTGTGTCACAACATTCAATCAACCGAGATTATCTTTAAAGATGAAAATACAGAACTACTTATTTATGTAGGGGAAGGTCGGGTAAGATGACGAATTGGCTAAGATGATGAATTGCTTATTTTCAAAAACTGGTACTAGGTAGCACCACGTAGGTACTTTCGTTATATCGTGTATTAATGTTACCTCTTACTTTCCTCTCTATGAACTCTGAGATCTGTCATGTTTCTGAAGTATGATGACAGCATTTGTGTTTTGTCCCTGGTTAGTTGTAAGCTTTGAAAGGACAAAGAAAGCTGTGATTTATATGTAAAAAGTGATTTTTTTCTGTATTACTTTATTATTACATAATTGTACCAGTGAGAGAGTTTTTTTTCGTGTGTGTTTTTTAGGGTTTTGGGTGCAAATATAAAATATGGAAGGTGATCAGTACCTTACAGTACTCCATGGTCAACAAGAAAAACATGTTGTTCCTGAGAATCACTACTTTGGTTTCCGGAATTAAACGTCAAAACGTACGTCAATTTTCTTTAGAGTTTTTTTCTTCGTGTGTGTTTTTTAGGAGTTTTTGGTGCAAATATAAAATATGGAAGGTTATCAGTACCTTACAGTACTCCATGGTCAACTAGAAAAACATGTTGTTCCTGAGAATCACCACTTTGGTTTCCGGACCTGGTCATCAAGACCCTCCCGGATAATTAGGAAAAAATGTACAACACCATTTTACAAAACACAATCACATTACACATTTAATTAATATTATTACATGTGAATATTACTGATCTTCTGGTGCACCATACATAACACTTACATCACAATACAATATTTAAAATGTACGATACGATTAAATAAACCAGTGAATGTACGTTCATATTGGTTATAGAGCATTCCTGATACCTGAAATAGGAATTGTTCCTATTTCGGTATCTCGAATGAAAAATCGAATACAGAATAGAACCTGACTAATCAAACGTCAAGTCCTGTAGTGTGAACACACAAACCTCGACAGCAAAGTAAAAGGAGTATTATGTGAATACCAAAGCAAAACACCTGATCGAAGTACCACTGGGAGAATTACAATAAAATTAAAAGACTTGACACCAGTGGTGTATCGTCCTCACCAATTGTCTTTTAAGAGAGAAAATTGTTAATAAACTTTTACAAAATGGACTCTTTTAACTTACACTCCTTTTCCAAAAGACCTAAAGAGTGTAAGATAATTTTTAGGACTCGCCGGATATTTCCGTAAATTTATTAAGAACTTATAATAGAAATAGGAGTTGAGGCTGTAGTATCTTTTACCGTATTTAGATAGAGTGTCGGTGGATGAAATTACAGAACTTTGATGTTACTGTTGAATATCGTCCAGGTCATAAAATGACTCATGGAACCATTTAAGCCGCAGTCTCGTTGATACCGACCGTGACCTAAGAAGATGACTGAAGCTGAACAACATTAAATGTTTCGTGCCGATAAACTTTATCATAACGCTTTTCCTCATATAGGTTGAGAAAAATGCATTTAAAAAATGCGTGAAAATTTGTTTTGGCCTAAAGTGAGAAAATGGCTAAAAATGTGTTAGAAATTATCGTAATTGCGTTCTTGGAAAATCACATAGGACTTGTCCTCGGGTTGGTTTATGGCAGCACGACAAACAACCGACTGATATTTTAGAAACGTAGCATATTGATCATGCCAAACCTTTAAGTACTCGGATCCTGGTCATAATAGATGTATTTTCGAAATATTGTCATCTAGTGCCTATACACAAGAAGACCTCACAACATTCCACTTGTGCAATGTTAACAGTATTTGAAGAGTTGGGTAAACCAAAACGAATTATACCAGACTCGCCTGCTGTCTTTACTTACACAATTTTTCAAAATTTTTGCATGAACAAGGAACTAGAATAATATTGCAACAGCGGTCCTTAGAAGAAACGTAAAAGTTGAGCGACTTATGCTAACCGTTTTTAACCTACCACGGGCGACGTTAATTGCTGAAACAAAAGTAATTGGCCGAAAGCCATAGCTGACTGAAACTGAGAGCAAAAAATTGTGAAAAATAACAATATCAAATGGAAGCATATTGACTTATTCCAATACAGTATAAATTTGTTACGTAACATAAATTCACTAAGTCAGTGTTATTCAGCTTAGACAAAGCAAGCGTGCCTAGAATTGTTGATAAATCAATCATTAAATGTTTTTGTCCGTGGTCTTAATCGTGAACTAAGAGGTTAGTCAGTGGAAACCCACCGGGTCATAGCGCAGCGCCATAAGGATCGACTATTTGATAGGTACTACGGAGTTCTTTGCATTGCTTATAAATTTCTTATAGCACTGTATAGTCCTTTTTTGCATTCACTTCTCAAATTGGCGAAAACAAGATAATCCGAATAATCATTAGTTGACTTAAACAACAATTATCATCAATCAATTATCTATCAAACCATCAAACCTTTAAAAAAACAGGGGTGAAAGATAAAACAAAATCTTAATTCAGACAACTTAACAACTTTCTAACTTGCTTAAAACCTCTCATCTAAACGAGGAAGACGAGAATCATCTTATTGCTATATGTCATGAATCCAATGAACTATTTATGCTAGAAAACGATGAATTGTCATATACTGACCAACTATTCAAAATATTCCTAATAACAGTGGAAGTACCCATAGTACAAAAACATATAGATTCCCTGAAGTCTCAAACAATAAGTCAACGAATAGATACAAAAAAATGCTAAATCAAAATATAATAAACCTCAAATCCCCTTGGAAGAACTGTCATATTGTAATCGATTATCGGAAGGTACACGATGTCAGAATCGGAGATAGCTATACTAATAGAAATTTTGGTTCAATTAGGACACGCGAGATATTTTTCAACGTTAGATCTCACAAATAAAAATGGTCTAAAAGAATTTCTCGTTTTGGCACGGTTTGTGAAATAAATTTTTACTTAAAATATACAAACTTCTATATTTCCTTAATTTTAATGCCGAAACGCCCGTGCTTCTATTTAACTTTATCTCACATGCTAACTAGGGTCGGTCAAATTTTCAGATAGGTACCCCAAGTACTTCTTAATACAGTATATATTCAATACTCGCTTTTTGGTATAAATAACGGAATGATACTAAATTCCTAAATTTGTAAGAAAACTAATTCGTAAACCCTTTGTTAATGTCCCTCTTATTAATGGATACCTTTATAACAGACAATTTTTGATCCACGGAATTTTGCTATAGGAAATAATAGACACTCTGTAGAGTCATTGTACGGTGGACACGTACACCCGATTCGATACTTTGTATAAAATATTATTCACAAATTTCAACCCACAAATTTCAATTTCAATACTCATAAATTGAACCCAAACATCTGGTTTAGGTCCGAAAATAAAAACATTTGCCAACAAACGCATGCAATAACCATAAAATTCGTCGTATTTACTGTAAACACAAAAGTTTTTCCAATATTTTCAAATTTAAAGTAACGACGTGAATGCATTGCAACAATTATGATGTACTCTAAAGAAATAAAAAATGTAAAGATAGTGTTCCTTTAAAATAAAGTTTTGTGTTATAAAGCGGGCAGTATCGCTGCTATTTAAATACCTAAATCATTGATTATAAAATCCGCCTAAATCTAAGTGAATAAGTAAATACATCTACCGGTTCAAATTTGTTTGTATTAGTTTTGTAATTACACTTATTAATTTATTTTTTATTTTTTAGCTAAATTTTTTAAGGGCAAATACAAATTTCTGTCGATAAGAAGTCGATCCCATTCTAACAGGTACAGTTTGCCCTTTTTATGGGTTTGTGCTTGTGTAAACAACTTATCATTATGAATCTTATAAATTACTTGTACGTTTTCAACAAGGTTTTTTTCTAAAATCTAAAGAATCGAAGAAGGTAAATTTTTATTTTGTAATTATTTGCTGATAAGCAACACAATATCTAATTACAAAAATTTTAGTCCTTGAATTTCGCAAAGGGGGCGCTTTTTTTGCGTCGTACTGTTACAAATGGTAATAATTTTTAAAAGAAACTACGCGTGGGACTATGAGAACTGTCAACAAAATAATCAATTACCGAGAAAAATAATTGCCTTTATCAGACTTAAAAAAAATTTGAATCCTTTAACTTCGAAAAGCGGGAACTTTTTTTCCGTCGTACTGTTACAAGCGGTAATTATTTTTGATATAGTTGTTTGAGGGGCTATCAAAACTGTCAACAGAAAAATCAATTAACGAGAAAAAAGTTTGCCCCTACATGACTTAAATCAACTTCAACTTCGCAAAGCGGGTATTTCTTGTTTCCTGTCATACTGTTACAAATGTGAAGTTACCCACCCCCTGTAACTTCAAGTACAGTCCTATGACAATAAATAAAAATACCAAAACTGAAAAATAATTTATTAATAAAACAACAAACTATACAGGTTGTCCTAAGTGCCATTGGCCACTATTGCTATCTCGGTAACTAAAAGAACTACAACGTTCCTCTAATTAGATATAATGTGCATTTTACGGGGATATCGAAAATCTGGTTTCAGATTTAAAAAACTTCTCTCGAGCTACGAGGGTTTTCAATTTTTAAAAAAACCCAATAAAACTAAAAATTTATTTTTTTAACATTAAAATACATATTTGGACATGTAATACATCTTTAAAATCAGAACAAAAAGTTTTTTTTAAATGGAATAAAAAATACAGGTCCGTATTTAAAAAAAGTAAGTTGATGGTAATATCTCGAAAACTAGACGTGGAAATTTTTTTTCTTTACGAATTTTCTGTAAAAATTAATTTTTTAAAAATATTTGATAAAATAGTTTTAAGCAATTTCTCGAAAAAACCCGTAGCTCGGAAAAGAGTTTTTTTTAATCTAAAACCAAATTTTCGATATCACCCAAAAATTGCACATTTTGCATAATTTGACCAACCTTGTAGTTCTTTTACTTACCTAGATAGGAATGGTGACCCATAGCAATTAGGACAACCTATATATAAACAAAAGTAATAATTGTTGATGTATGATATGGTCTACATGACCACCATCTTGTTGCAAGCATAATTACAAGCGATAGCAATTGAACTTCCAATGATGGTACCTGAAAAAAAAAGCAAGTCAACCACTGTGATAAGTGAGAATGAAGATGACGATGGCTGTTAATATTATGGCAAGGTGGAAATTCACTAAAGAAAAGTGAAAACTGTGGAGTAGGCCTATCGGAAAACCACATAAAAAAAAAGCTCCGTGAACTCAACCCTCAAGAGTGGTGCGGAATTGTGTTCGCAAAAAGCAGAACAAAAATATGTTTATAAAGGTAAAAACACGTCGAAATATTAATTGTTTCAATATAAACATAGTTCTGCCACAGAATAATAAATATGTGTTCATACAGAAATTTCATTGAGCGATAATTTTCGTCTTAAGTAGCGTAACAACGCGCAGCCAGGAGTAGCAGATTGTGCGGTATATTGCGAAATGCCACTGCTAAGAAATAGTAAGCTTCCTATAACCGCTCCGCTCAAATCATGAATAATTTCTTACGCGTGGGCACAGCACGCGATCACCGACACTCAGTGAAACTTCTGCTCAACGAAGTTTATTATTCTGTGTTTCTGCGTTCAAAAAAAGAATTTCTTATTGTACCAATAAATTAATAATAATAATTAATAATTTAATAATATTTGGAAAGAATAAGGTTATCATTAAACCCATCCAAACGGTCATTTTTCAAATAATACACTCCAACAAAATTTTTATTGAACAAAAAGGCATATTTAAACAATATATGATGCATAACCATCTTTATTTTAATAAAAGAACGACGGACAAGTCGTATTACGACGAAATGTGAGATGTTTGTTTTTTTAAATGCTAGAATTACTTTATCTTTAATAAGGTTCTCTTGCGAAAAATCGTAAGGTGAACTGGAAAGAAAGATAGGAGCCGAAAAGGAAAAAAACCTTTTTTTAAGTCGTTCGATCGACTTTGAAAGGCAATAACTTTTATCCCGTTAAACGCTCAGTTTTTTGTCATATAATATTGTTGAAAATATAACTTAAAACGTATCCAAAGACACCAACTTTATGACTGTGCGATAATTAAAACGCGAGATTTGAAAATTTCCAAAAAAACACAACATCCAAAATGGCGGCGAAAGAGTTGGTTTTAGGGGTGCTCAAACCAGCACAAACTTAGGATTACACTTTCAAACGGGGGTTAAGAGAAAAAATGTATACAAAAATAGTGGGTTACCTCTAAATGCACTGGACTAGTAGGTATTTTACTCGAAATTTTAACAGGTTTTGAAACACTGATCACTTGTAGTTGTACTATACTTATAAACAAACATTTCTCGAAAATCATAAATAGAAATCATAATTAAGTAGTACAGGCGAAAAATGATTTTCATACGCAAGACCATAGGCTAATCTAAATTATTTGTCTATGTTCAGCATTCAAGATTATTCGTGTTGCCAGTTGAAAATTTTAGTGAACAAGTGATTTAACCTTTTTATGTATTGTTGACCCTCAAGTGGTCTCACCCCCGAGCTGCAGCTGTTGGATTGCATATTTAAATTTCCCTTAAAAACATTGTTTTATAAAAATGTACCGATTTATAATAATTTTGATAAAATCAGATGAGCTTTAAACCCGAAAGGACATAGGACGTCGTCTTGCGATTTTTCCATGCCCTTAATTCTCGAATAATTTTCATAGAAAAAACATGTTCGCAAAAAAAATTGCCCGTTAAAAATGAACCTCTTGTGTATTAATAACTGATAAACATTGTATACTTACTAATATAATGCTGTTATTAACAGATTACTTACAGTATACACCACACGCTAAACGATAACATTCGTACTGTCTCTATCTCTGCAATGAATGTTTACAACTAGAAAACGACCCAGGTATAAAGCGCTTAACACTTAAGAGGAATAATCTCCACTTGCAAGTTGTGACTCAAAGATCAAAACAAACTAAATTTTTATTACTAGTGTATATATTAAGAAATCCTATTACTCATTGCCTCGATAGAGTAATTTTAGGAAAATAAAATTATTTACTATACTTTACTATAAGAATAAAATGTTTTTGATTGATTTAGGACAATAATTTCAACTATTATCAGTATGATTTCGTATCGAGCCACATTACATAAGCGAATCCTGTAATTTGAGAACGAATATAAAATTTGTTCACAAATTTCGCGTTTATAAAATTAGCTTCATGGCCCACTCAACAAACGACACTTTTTGAAGACTGTAAGAGGAATTCAATGATTTTACAGGATTATGCTCAGCAGGTGTGCATTGTTGTGGAAATCTAAAACATAATTTTATTGAAATTATGAATTTGCAATTAGTACCTATGTTTAAAAATATGTTTCTGTAAAATATAATTACTTTAAAATCAAAACATTGCCATTGTATAATAACTAAATAAAGAAGTACCTAGACCATGTTTACCCGGTTAGGCAAACGTATAAAACATTTCCATATCAATAAGAAATTCGGAAGAGACATACATAATTATAAAGGCGATGAATGTACTGTAATAAATCTTATTAACAATAGCCCGCTTTACTTTTATCTTTGATTTTATTTGTGGGTTGTTCAATAAATAAAAGTAATCCATATGAGTATCTTATCTTTTCAAAACAATAAATCTTTATACACTTTCTGTAATAACCAATTATCTTTTAAAGTAGATAATAAAATTGACAAAAAAATTACGAAACTAATTCATATTAACGATGTTAAAAATAAACTGTATTAATAAATAATGAAAATTTAAATACCAACGATTGGATTGAAAACCTAGCTAATATAAATATTGTCAACAAACAATTATTTCAATATTAAAAAATCTACAAAAAGTATTATTAGAAACAAATAGCACGCAAGCTAATTTGATATTCTTCTTTCTTCTTAGTGTGCCATCTCCTGACGAAGGTTGGCTATCATCATACATATTCGAGTATTATTCACTGCAGCTCTGAAAAGATGAACGGATGTACATTTAAACCACTCCCGTAGGTTCCTGAGCCACGCTTCTTACGCCTGTTATCTTTCATTGAATAATTAGTTGGAGTATTTGATAGCGACTTCCTCTCATGACATATCCCAGGTATTGGAATTTTCTTCCTTGATTGTGACCCCTATCTATCTGTCTTTATCCATTCTTCCTAACATGTTCTCATTTGAGTGTGGACGCTTCAATACCATATAGCAGGATTGGTATTATGTAGCAGCGCATCATTCTTACTTTGGTTTTGTTAGTTAGGTGTCTATAAGTGAAGAGTTGTTTCATTTTCACAAAAGTCGCTCGGGCGTTTGCTATACTACTATTTCTGTTGAGTAGTCGTTTGATTCGTTTACCCATGTGCCTAGATATTTATACTTTCGTACTTCTCTCTATGATAATGTTTTGTATTGTAAGTGGTTGTGTAACGTTTGGGGTTTTAGTTATCAGCATCCATTTTGTTTTATTTGGATTCATTTTCATCCCATATTGTAGACTAGTATTGTTTATTTTGTCGACGATTCTTTGTAAATCTTCTAAGGTTTCTGCTAATAAGACCGTATCGTCTGCATATCTTAAGTTGTTGATTGGGGTACCATTTATTGTAATTCCTGCCTCTTGATTGTTTAATACCTCTTCCATGATTGCTTCTGAGTATAAGTTGAAGAGTATTGGAAATAATATGCATCCCTGCCTCACTCCTCTCTTTATTTGTATCAGTTCTGTCGTTTGTCCATCTACTTATAGGGTTGCTGACTGGTTGAAATATAAGTTTCTTATTATTCGTCTGTAATAGTCATCTATGTTTTTTGTACTTAATAGTTCCATTAATTTATTGTGCCGGACTTTGTCAAACGCTTTTTCATAATCTAAAAAGCAGGCGTATACATTTTTGACATCGAGACATCGTTGTACTAGTACGTTGTAGCTAAATAATGCTTCCCTTGTGCCTACCCCGTTCCTGAACCCAAATTGTGTATCCCTGATGTTATGATTCAGTTTTAAGTAAAAATATATGATGTATAATCCATAATAAAATTGTGTTTAACAATTATTGTGTATTTTTAACTTACCCTTAACTTTAAGTGAGCAAGTTAGAAATTGGTAAATAAATGTATACGTATTCAAATTAATGGTAAAGTTCAAACGGAACTTGAGACTATGTACACTCATGAAATTTAAAACTTGGACACCACAATTTCTGTAAACAAAAGTTTGCACATTGTGAAGCGGGCTTAAGGGTATCATTTACAATTCTAACAGCAGGTAGTCTCAGCAGGGGTTATCTTATAGAAGGACTGTAGAATGAATCATTACACTAAGCACGTTTTAGAAAATAGGTAATTTACGTTGCTTACTTAATTTTTTCTTTAAAGAATATATTTGAAGGTATCGCTAATTAAACACCATAGCTCGATTAATTATCGAATCAAAATTTTGTTTAGGAAATGTTTACAAAATAAAATTAGAAATAATTTTGATTTAAAAACGTCTACAAGCAATAACTTTTAAATTAAATCAAAAACTAAACATGGTTATTTGGGTTGACTGATTATTACTTATTTTTAAATAAATCTAACCTACTAATTATTGTAAGTTATTAAAAAAATCATTAAACTCTCTATTCATAATATTTAGTCCTTACAAAATGTATATTTTATGACGTTTCATTTTTTCTGTAGTTAATATAAAAAGTGAAAATAAAAACTAAGGCAATTCTTATTGTCAACGTATATATTTAGTTTTTGACAAGAATTTATTACATAATTATAATTAAGATACCAAGTTATAGTTTAAAATTAAATGAAAACTTTTTTTTAAATAAAGGTATTACTATATAAATAAATATAAGAAATCAATAATGGGTGTGACCTCCATTATTATTGATACATTCTTGGAGGCGTCTGCTCATTGACGCTATCAAGGTATCAATATAATTAATATTAATCGTTTCCCATGCGGTATCAATGGCTGCAATTAGTGCATTACGGTTTACTGGTATAAAATTTGGCCCTTGTTGTCTTCGGATAACAGCAAGTATTCGAGCCCAAACATTTTCGATAATGTTAAAATCTGGGCTTTTTGCTGGCCAGGGTAACAGCTCCAAGTTATTTGCTTGTATCCAGTTGCGCACAACCTGCGAAGTATAGGGTCATCATATCCCGATAGTTAATTATCGAATGTTCCAAGAAAATATGTGTAAATAGTAAATGGAATCTACTAACGTAACGTTAAGTCGTTAATTATAGTTACATAACTCTCCTTTCATAAGATATAGTTCATATTAATATGCTTATTGTAAAGCTTCGTACACACCTGAACAACAAACCGAGGAACAAACAGAACAACGAACCGAACGGCAATCGGAACATTAATTTGGACGGTGCTACGTACGAATTTTAGAACAGATTCGCAAGTCCTGATTGTTCCACGAACGGTTTGCGGCGTTCCCGCAACTTGTCGGTTTTTTCTCCGACATCAAAGAAAATGCGCGCGAATGCGTTTGCAGGTTTGGACGAATCTAAACAAAACGGCGAACAAACTTATGCGGGAGAATTAAATTATTTATTTTTGTCCTCCCTTTTGTGGGTTTGTTGTGTTTTAGGTAATATTATGGAGTTGACAGAAGAAAAATGTTTTAAATTAATCAGTGTTTAAGAATGCAAGAAAAAATGATGTCCCTATTAGCATCATTTGGGCGGGAAATTTCCAAAATAAAAAGCGAAGTAAATTATAATTTTTACTCTTCTTTGTGCGTAAAAATTTGGTTGGCACTATCTTCTTGTTTTCCGCAATTTTCTCTTCTCAATAATAAATATATATGAACTGAAAACTACTGAAAATAATTATGGAACAGCACAAACGTTCCGTTTGTTGTTCGGATTGTGGAAATCATAAAAGATCGTTTGTCGTTCTGTTTGACTTTCGGTTCGTTGTTATGTTTGTTGCTCGGTTTGTTGTTCAGGTGTGTACGAAGCTTTACAACTTAAGCAACAATTTTTGGCGAATAAAGATTAGTTTGTGATGTAATATTAGAAACACAAATTTATATCATATCAAATTTATGACAACTTAAAACCAAGAACGTGTATGTTATTGCTAAGAAATTATTAAGGAAAAAGCGCAATTGCAGTGTAAATATTTATAATTAGATATTTTCGAAAGTTTATAAGTCCTCTATTGTAATCTTAATACTTAAAAGAAAATCCTGTCCATTAGCATTATAAGGAAATGGCTTTTACTTTATGAATAAGTTTCAATAACAATAGAATATCCTTGCTTGTTTAATTTACTTCCTTTGAGTCATATTGCTCTAAGGGTTGTTACATTGGTCATTAGAAGTATGTAATAAATAAACAATTACCTACTGTTTGAGAAGGGGTAGTGTGAACCAATAAATAAAGTAAGAAATGTAAATTCCATTTTAGTTTAAAATTTCAAGTGTTGTGAAAATGCCACCTCATCTCGGTGCTGATTTGAAAGCGCGAAATTTCACGTATGTTAGATATACCAAAAGCACCGTAGGGCATTACCGAGTAAAATGGAATCTTGAACACACTTTGGAAAGAGCCATCGGAAGTGGTAGACCTAAAGTATCTACACGTGCTCAAGATCTCGAGTTGTTTCATTACGTAACAGAACAACCATTTGCTACATACTCCAGGGCTATAGCAGATACACATTTTCCCGGATGCCGTATAACTGCACAAAAAGATTAAAGGAGATGGGAATAAAGAAGTATAATGCTGCTGCGAAAGAAGTTCTCAGTGACGAAAATATGAGACGTCGTCTGGAATTTGCAAGGCGATATGTGAACGAACCTTTGGAATTTTGGAATCGAGTGATTTTTAGCGACGAAAAACGTTCAATAGCCGCAACGATGGACCACTAAAAGTTTTTAGAATGGAAGGAACTCGTTACGAAAATAATCACATATGTCCTAAAAACGAAGTGGTTATTTTTCTGTGAATGTGGGGTTGGGTTAGCGCGCGGGGTCCAGGAGTTTGTTGGGCTATCGATGGACGTCTTGATTCTGCTGCGTATTTAGATATTTTGAAACTATTATGAAACCTTCAGTCGAAGTGTTTTATCCAGACGAAGATTATATTTTCCAACAAGTAAGTATTCTTATTTCACTATACTTTCTCCAAAAAATAGTTCGGGATCTGTTGAATTAACATTTTCATAATGTATTTTTGTTGTTAAAGGACAACGCCCCTATTCATACTTCGCGGGTTGTGCGCAATTGGATACGAGAAAATAACTTGGAGCTGTTACCCTGGCCAGCAAAAGCCCAGATTTTAACATTATCGAAAATGTTTGGGCTCGAATACTTGCTGTTATCCGAAGACAACAAGGGCCAAATTTTATACCAGTAAACTGTAATGCACTAATTGCAGCGCATGGGAAACGATTAATATTAATTATATTGATACCTTGATAGCGTCAATGAGCAGACGCCTCCAGAATGTATCAATAATAATGGAGGTCACACCCATTATTGATTTCTTATATTTATTTATATAGTAATACCTTTATTTAAAAAAAAGTTTTCATTTAATTTTAAACTATAACTTGGTATCTTAATTATAATTATGTAATAAATTCTTGTCAAAAACTAAATATATACGTTGACAATAAGAATTGCCTTAGTTTTTATTTTCACTTTTTATATTAACTACAGAAAAAATGAAACGTCATAAAATATACATTTTGTAAGGACTAAATATTATGAATAGAGAGTTTAATGATTTTTTTAATAACTTACAATAATTAGTAGGTTAGATTTATTTAAAAATAAGTAATAATCAGTCAACCCAAATAACCATGTTTAGTTTTTGATTTAATTTAAAAGTTATTGCTTGTAGACGTTTTTAAATCAAAATTATTTCTAATTTTATTTTGTAAACATTTCCTAAACAAAATTTTGATTCGATAATTAATCGAGCTATGGTGTTTAATTAGCGATACCTTCAAATATATTCTTTAAAGAAAAAATTAAGTAAGCAACGTAAATTACCTATTTTCTAAAACGTGCTTAGTGTAATGATTCATTCTACAGTCCTTCTATAAGATAACCCCTGCTGAGACTACCTGCTGTTAGAATTGTAAATGATACCCTTAAGCCCGCTTCACAATGTGCAAACTTTTGTTTACAGAAATTGTGGTGTCCAAGTTTTAAATTTCATTGTACATCCAAAAATTATGATAGGGACTCGGTGATGGTAAGCATTAAGAGTGGAACGTTAACAATTACTTTTATAATTCAGGTTTACCAACATGTTCCTATTCTTAAACTAAACAGACTTCAGTGTAATTTGTAATTATGTTTTAAGTTTGTCTAATTTCCATTTCTCGTAATTGTCGTGAATCTAATATCTTAGAAAGTAATGCTCTGAAGTAAAACTGTTGCAGCTTTGATTTTGAAAATAGAATGTCTCTATGTATAATTTCTACTGATACACCTTTAGGTGTCCAAACTACAAAATAACAAATATCTCTTTTTTAAAGTTTAATCGTCCTTGAACTTGAAACATATATTGATCTTGTTTCTTTAGTTGTCCATTACTAAGTAAACAAAATTTAATTTGTTTGTTTACAACACCTTCTTGGGGAGTATGTGCTCGTCACTGTATGGGCACTTTATTTCTATTATTGCTTGATTGTATTCTGTAATTCCATCTAGAGATGCAGCTAAGAATGGATGGTCTTCATCGATGAATAATCCACAGAAATTAATTTTCAAATTTGTTTGAGATTGAAAATCACTGACAGCTCTATACTCATTTTCTTTACCATATTGGGTAGCTACAGAACCAAACAATTGTTGGTAAAGCAAATTCTTCACCGTGTTTGCGCAAGATGTAGTTTATCTTAGTTTACAAACTCGGCCAAAACTAGAAGCTTTTGTCTCTCCTCGTACCATTTATTACATCGATATTGCCCAAGAGTATCTCGATATATCTCCTCGCGATGGAATGACAATTCCTCCTATAAATTTATTTTCTTCAATTTTCATTTCATCTTCTGACATATTAGGAATGTTAAGTGCTGCATCCAGTTATTTCCAACGTACACTACAAAGTCGAGAACAATTCCAGTTTTGCAGTCACATAGGACGTACACTTTTATTCCGAAACGATGCCTTTTTGTTTTTATATACCGTTTGAAACCTAACCGCCCTTTGAATAAAACCATACTCTCATCCATAACTAAATTTTCAAATGGGTAAAACTGTGACGGAAACTGCTCTTCAGTAGCTGAAGCACTTTTTTTTACTTTGCACAATCTATTAGAAGGTTTTTGTTCATTATCTACAAAATGTAAGTTTGACACTGTCCTAGGAAACATTGGAGATTCTAGCAAAGTATCGGTAGGCCAATATTCTTTCATTGACAATTTTTTATTGCGAGATTAGAATAGTCAGCCGGATGAACACATAAAATTCGTCTACAGTAAGATCCCTCCAATGTTTTGCCTTCTGTTGATTGACATATCTGTTCCTTTCTGTTACTATATACTGCACGATATCCTAATAAAGAGACTGACGAAAAAGTCAAATTCTGAGGATTCTTCATTCAGAAAATCATTTCTAATTTTGCCAGAAATTACGGGGAATAACTTATGTTATGATTTATAACGAGTGGTCGTTTAAGGTTATGGAAATAATGTTGGAAACGTTTGTTATGAATATGTTTATTTGACTCGACTGACTCGTAAATTTTAATTATGTGGTGAAAATATGTAACTTTAGTATAATTTATATTGATGAACTATTTATGTATTTGTAATCGGGGGTTCAATTTATACAGTATTGTCATTTTTCCTAAATTTCAAATTTACTCCCGTGATTTATTACATTGAAATATATGAAAGTGTTATTCGCGCCAAACCATAACGCCACTTCTCTATTTGATGACGTCACATGAAGTGACAAGGACCAACGTATGTAAAACGTCTATACGGGATGTCTAGTAACTCTACGGACAAATTTTGCGTAGTGAATCTAGAGCCAAAAATAAGAAAAAAGTTCATATAAACCCAGGTCCGGAAACGCTAAACAGTTATGGCCAATTAACTTTTAGCATACCACTGTTAATGGCACCCTCTGCAAACTGCATCAAAATCAATGAAGTTTCTCGACCACAAAAACCCCCATGTCTCATATTTTAAGATCATATTCAAATTTGTTCGCAAAATATCGCAAAAAAATCGAGGAAATTAAAATTTTTCATTACCCAGTAGGTCCTAAACAAAGCGTTTACATGAACTTTTTTTCTTATTTTTGGGTCTAGAATCACTACGCGAAATTTGTCCGTAGAGTTACTGGATACCCACATCAGAATCGACTATATGGGTATTAAGTCAGAACATGAGGCTGGAATTAGAGGTGGATAAAACAAGACTTTGGGAAGATTTCCCCCAAAATAAAAAGGTATGCTTATGTAACCCTGTAAACTCGGATACAAAATCTGTGTCGGGAATTTAGTGAAGGTGCTATTTGTTTTAAACATAAAAAACGTTTCATACAATAGTTATTTAGATCACTAAGCCAGAAACCGACGTTTTGCGAGCGAGAGGAAGTCCGAGCACTCGCAAAACAGTTTCTGGCCACGTGATACACACGATTTTTTTGGCCGACAAATGGTCAAATTTGTTGAAACCAAAATTTTTGAAGTGCCAAAACATTTTCGGTTGGTAATGCCATTTGGCAGCTGTCAACACGGTGCCATTTTGGCATATATTAAAATCCGTGTTTTTTTTCAATGTTTGCGTTTAAAAGCACTATAAAATCCTTTTAAAATAAGATGTAAAAGAGTACTGCAACGTATTATTTACGTATTACAGCATGACGTATGTACTTATTTCAGTAGCATGAGTATAATAGTGATATTGCCAAACTTTAGTAACTTTTTGTCGGCCGAGGCCAAGAAAAAGGGTGTTTCTGGCCGCTTTCGACTGATGCAAAATCAGTGATTATAGACGGAGGACCGAAAAGTTTATTAAAAGTTAGTTTACATTTATTTATGTGCCCCCTACCCCTGCTTTTCACTTTTCGCAACAAATATTAGTCATTATTTTAATTGAACGCGAGAGCAATGTACTACCGTTACGTAAATCGCTATACACACCTTCAGCTAAAAATGGATTCGATCACTTTTTCCATAAAAACGATAAATACCAATTAGATTTTGAGGACTTGAAAATGTTCATATCTTGTATCCTATTATCTGCCTATTAAATACTAACACTTGTTTAAAACCACACAATTTAATTAAGTTAATAATTGCATCATCCTGTGAAACTATGTTTTGATCTTCTTTTTATTATGCAACATGATGAAAATTTAATGTTTTATAATTTTAATGGGAATTGATATGTCTATAAAGAAATTATTACGACGTAAAAATCCAAAAAAGATAAAACGCTTAAATTTTGAAATTTAATTATTTTCAGTTGTTAATTGTTGGAAAATTTTAGAATTTCTAAGCAAACAATTGCCAAGAGAAAATGAATTTTACATTTACAGGTTTATTATAAGTAAATCTTGTGATAACGTATCCAAATACACATTTGTTGTTAAAACAATACATTTGGATATCTTATCTTTTACAATCATTTGTATATGTTTGGGATTGCATCGCTATAATATTTACTAAACATAATTATATAACAATTTTTTTTTAAAACAAGTATGAAGAAATTTATAGCAATTAATGTACCTTTATATACAAAATTAAATATGCGATATGTATGAAAATGAAAAAATCTGTGTGTAAAACATATTATGTACTAGATTTTTTTATTTCACCCGAAATACTGTCCGGAAATGAAAAGTATCAAATGTTCTACTAAAATTAGTGTAATCAAAGATGTTAACAAAACTTGTGACTCTCAAATTTCAAATTATTTGAAATTGTCAGAATGAATGACCACATTATTGAAGTGATAATTAAATCAGTTAAATAAATATGGGAAAAAAGTGGGTACCTTGGAAATGCGTGATTTCTAGACTATGTACGTAAATTCTGTTTATTTTTAATTTTTCAGCTTATTTATCAATAATATTTAGAGTGAAATTAGCCAGACCTTCGATTAAAAACATATTTCGAGTTGAGAAAGCAAAATTGTTGGAAATTCTATTGTCTATAGCTTTTGTTTGAATCATTCTTTCTAAAACGCAATATAATTTTTGCTTAACGGGGCAATGTGGAATTCTGCGTTGAACGCTTGTTTTTTATTTTGTAACGGCCGACCGTTCTAATAAAAACTGGGCTGGGTAGGAACTTTCTTTGACATTTAGTAATTAGTCAGCTGATACAAAGTTTGGATTAGAATTCATGGTATATAAGAAAACATTTCATATTTCTCAACTTTTAGGTTATATTTATACCATGTTTTAATGTAAAGTTACAAGCCATAACGCGTTATTTTGCTGTATTTTTTGTTTTCAATATCGGTTTTTTATTTTTTTTATGTGATCACTTGATAGTTAATGCTATTTTGAACATAAGCATAAAAACTTGTTTAACAACATTTATGAAAAATTCAATTAAAAACAACAAAAATTACTCCGCATCTTACATCTTATACAGGGTGTAACTGATTATGAATATAGTACCTAGTTGGTTTAATTGTAAACTACACGAACATGGAGTAATAAGATTATTTTGCTATCGTACAGTTTTGTCATGAAGTTATAGCATAAAGCAAAACTTTGGTTAATCAAAGTAAATTGGTATAGTTACGTTTTACTGAAATTTCTTTTTTTTGTTGTAAAGTTGTTACCATACCGCGAGTACCTCGTTGCATTTTAATTTTTCCGGTTGAAAACTATTTAATTACCTAATAATTAAATTTAGCTTGATATTTAGTTAGTAAATTTAAAATAGCACTTAGACGTTTCTAGTTTGTTCTTTGAAACACGCTGTATATCCTACGGTTTCAAAATTTGAAATTTTAACAAAATTCGACAAATTAAAGGTTAATATATTAAAATAAAAAAAATTCCGTCAAACGATCAAGAAAGAAAACTACTTCAAAGAAATGTTTTATACTCTTACTAAAAATATTTTACAAAAAAATGTCTTGTATTGCATTTTTTTGGTCCTTGCTATTCTTTCTAATATAATATTAAATAAGTTTTTTTAAAATGTGCGGCAAGCAATTACCGAGAAACAGTAGTCACGTGATCTTTTTTTAAATAATTACGTATATTACATTTTCTACAACGGTTATTTAAAATAATTGATTATGATGTAGATGTAGAGTTTTATGATACTTTCTTTGAAAAAATTAAATTATGCGAGATTTTTAATTCTTCATTATGTACTGTACGATTAACTAACTTAAGAAGCGGTTACTAAAAATAGGTAACATTATTAATAACTTTAAGATCAACGATATCATAAACTAAACGAGTCAGGATAATCCAATTTAAGGCAAATCCACCGTATTCAGAAAATGCTCGGCGTCATTTAAAAATAATTCTATGGTACGTGGGTTTATAAATACAACCATAGAGTACACTGTGATAAATCGTAGAATACAAATTTGTAATTTTCGACGAACGAAGATAAAAAAGTGCGTTATAAGAATATCTTTACTTCAGTCTTTGTGTCTTTGTAGTACATGTTTGTTAACAAGTCCATAACAATGTAATCGCAGTTTTCTTAGATTAAATGATGTTATCTGTTTGTAAATCAAATATTGCTTCTTTTCATAAGCGGTAGCACAGTGCTTAGAACTTAATTGTTTTCAGAACTAATATTATTTCGAAAGAAAATGTTACTTATTCAAACGACAACAGTTTTATTGAAAGAAAAATTACTTCACACCTTATCTAGAAAGAATAGTTTGAAAAACGAAAAATTTAATAAAATTTGAGAATATTTCCAAAAATTATCTCTATACAGGGTGTCCCAGTATGTATGGTCAATCCGAAGAATATAGATAGAGGACCTCCAAGTACTACCTAAAACACGGAAAATTTGTTATCTGATTTTGAACGGTTAAGGAGATACGAATTTTTAAGTTCTTTTCCGACGCTTTTTGTCACGATGTTAGAAAATTAATTGTATTGGTAAAACAGAAGAATTCAGGTCGGTAAAATGCATGCATGAAGATACCTCACAAACAGTGCTAGGCCTCATCTAAATTTCATTTTGATCAAAAACGAATACGGTGGTTCAAAAATATTTAATATGAAAAAATGATGAAACTTCGAAATCATTTATTACTTTCACAGCGTTTAAAAGTAATAATTGTTGTAGACGTTGACTCTTACTCCAAATATTATTTTTCTGTGCTCTTTAAAGTCAAAAAAAAACAAAAGATATTGCAAATTGGGTTTCAGACACGATTTATTCGGTTGGGATACCACCCCGCATATTGCAGATAATGGAACTATACCAGGAAAGAAACTAGAATCTGGCTGGGTCCGTCCTTATTAAATCGAAGGTTTGGTGAATGTAGATCATTACAAACTACGCAAGGTTGGTAGTTTATCAGAGTCCACTAGAGTAACAACAGCCACTACTTTCCATATGAAATTATGGATCAAAGAATGGCGTCGTAATGACTGCGTGAAAGTTTTATAAGTTTTATGACCTCAGAATCTGATTCTAAGGTATGCCTTTATTTTATTTTTTAATTTTAAAAGCTGGAGACTACACCTTGTTAAAGTAGTTCTTCGGAACTCTACACATGGTTAAAGTAGTTCTTCGGAACTGTACACATGGTTAAAGTAGTCTATGATGCTAGAGACTCTACACCTTATTAAAGTAGTTCTTCGGAACTCTACACATGGTTAAAGTGGTCTATGATGCTAGAGATTCCACACCTTGTTAAAGTAGTACTTCGGAACTCTACATATGGTTAAAGTAGTCTGTTATGATGGAGACTCTACACCTTGTTAAAGTAGTTCTTCTGAACTCTACACATGGTAAAAGTAGTCTGTTATAATGAGACTCTACACCTTGTTAAAGTAGTTCTTCGGAACTCTACACATGGTTAAAGAAGTCTGTGATGCTGGAGACTCTACACCTTGTTAAAGTAGATCTTCGGAACTCTACACATGGTTAAAGTAGTCTGTTATAATGAGACTCTACACCTTGTTAAAGTAGTTCTTCGGAACTCTACACATGGTTAAAGAAGTCTGTGATGCTAGAGACTCTACACCTTGTTAAAGTAGTTCTTCGGAACTCTACACATGGTTAAGGTGCCTGTGATGCTGGAGACTCTACACCTTGTTAAAGTGATTCTTCGGAATTCTTGACATGGTTAAAGCAGTCTGATTTGAATTTGAAACTTCATACACGTAAGTATTAGTGAAGGACGTAGGCCGCAAGGAGCGTCCATTAGTGAAGTTAGCCGTGTTAGCATATCGATCATCATATGTTTATTTTTAGAATGTCACCCTTCCAATAGGGTAACACTGTGGAATGCAGACACATAAATTAAGTATGGCCATAACACATAACAAATAATTCAATATGTGTAAGAAAACGTAGCATGTCCAAGGATCCAGTCTGTAGTTTACTATCAAAAAGCATAGAACACAAACCCACTCCGGCCTTGCTAAATATTATTCTAGTTATTGTTTAGTTGCTTCCATTATTAAGTGTATAAACTTTATATGAAAGATCAATAATGATTAAATTTAACTTCAATTGATAACAAATACTATAACAAATATTCTTCTAGTAAAGGGTTTCTGTAAATGATTGGCTCATGATGTGAGTATTGGAAAATTTTAAAAATACAAATTTGCCGTTTAAACTGATAGTGAATTAATTTATTCTAATGTCAGTTATTTCATCGTTCCGTTGTAATTATTATCACTAGTTGTAATTGTGTTCTTCGTCGTTTATCGTTAATTTTATTTACTAAATTGCCAACTTGATGAGACAATCATTTATAGAAACCCTGTATTTTTAATACAAAATTACAATTTTAATTACAACTGACAGATGTCAGATTTACTCAGTGTGAATAGAACTGACAGCTTTATCTCTCTTGTGAATGAAAGTTGATTTCTGTCACCGAAAACAATGGTATAATGTTCCTAAAAAACTATACCTGTAAGATAATAGTACATTATATTATAAGTGAGAGAAATGCATCATTTATAAAGCGTGTGAGCTTTATAATGGCATTTCTCTCGCGTGTGATATAAAACGTTTTATCGTACACCAGCAGTTTTTGCAATTCGTAACGGACTCGTAAGTTATTTTTGCGAAAAAGCAAAAGTTTCAAGTCATTTGTAATTTTGTCATGGTTACACAGATTACGTTGTCAAGGTTATTTACATAAATACAGAAATATTTGCCTTTTTACACATTTTAGTCATAAGTGAATAAAAGCCTATTTTAGTCACTAAAATTAGTGACTAAAATGCATCAAAAACTGCTGGTGTAAGATAAAAAAAATATATGTTTCTATTTAAAATGTTAAATTTGACATGAAAGTGGGACATCCTGTATAATTGAAAATATTTTTTAATGTTAACAACTGAAGAACTTTAAAGAATGGTCAAAACTGGTTTTGAAAAAAAATCTATTTTAAAGATAATATCAAATCTATACCAAAAGACATTTCTAAAATTTTTGAACTTCTTATCCTTCAACAGCATAATTTAAATGTATAAATAAATAACATTAATTAAAGAAAAGTAAATCATGCAAGATTATTTATTTATCCACTCCACTCATTATAAATGTGTATATTTTGTTCTGAAAAACTAATAATTTCAATTTAAATAAATCTACAGAAGCATGTGATACGCACGACCTGCATCAACAGTCTGAGACGTATTAATGTAAATATTTCAAGTCCAAGTTCAATAATTTTTAGAGTTTAGCTTTTGGTACGTTTATCTTGTTTGCGTTTTACGAAAGTGTAACGACTTTGAAATAAATATTATTATCTGAGTAGTTTTGATGATCCATATTTTTTTGGCTTGCAGTTGATTGCGTTTTGACACAACTTAAATAATATTTGCAATAACATTTTAAGCAAAATTAGTTTGATGATGAACAATTAAAAAAATTTTTTTTTAATAATATGCGAATCTATCGAGCAGAAGGTTGTACATTGACCACCGTGACCTCAGATACCATAATTTTGTAAAATAATTTGTTTCCATGTGACTAATTTCATTTTGTGTATTTTGTGCAAAATAGGAAATTAGAAAAAACTATAGAAATTTTGAAATTGTTTTATTTTTGATTCATAATTGAGTGTATGATTTTTTACTTTACAGACATTTACAAGTTTATACAATATTATCTAATTTATAGACCAATTTAGAAAAAGTTACCTACACAAAAATGAAAAACGAAATTTTAATGTAATTGTCATTGTAGCTTAGCATACATATATTTAATAAAGCACCATATGCGTCTTCCGGTTTAGCTAATCAAGATCAGACCAATTATCGGGTTTGTTACTACGCCATCGGAACTCATGTTTTTATTTTTCAAGAGTTTTTGTGTAAAAGAAATAATGTAAAAAAATAAATTATCTTGTTTATATAATTTTCACACAATAAAATAAAACCTTGATCTCTATACAACAATTTTAACTCTAAAAGCGTTAGAAAGTGAATTGAAATTTAAATTATAATTATACGTAGACAATTCCCATGCACAATCAAATATAATTGAGAATAGTCGTTAACAAGAAATAAAGGGTATTTTTTAAAATCATACATTGACATCTTGTGATTGTGCATTAGAATTTGTTTGACAAGTTACATTTTGGTTGCCAAAGAAATTCAACTGTAGGCTGGTTCACACTACAAAATCTCAACACAAACTTGAAACTTTGCCGAAAGGATTAAAAAAAACTTCATAGAACCTTTCACATAAAAGTAGGAAGTACCAAGAACTTTCAATACTAGTATTTCATTGGTTCTTCTTAGTATAGGAAATTAAAAAGAAATTTGGGAAAATCCGGATGCCTTTTATTATGCAATTACTTAAAACCTGATTAAAGGTTGTGATCCGGTATGTAATGAAAATCGAGGTTAATTTGCGTAAGGATCGTGTAACATTTCATAATCCCTGACCGCGTAGTTTGACACACTTTTATATGTAGATCTTACTATTCCAAAACTTGCACTTTCTGTATTGCACGAGTTTTTAATTTTTGATTGTAGATGCAATTTTCTAATTTAACTTCTTTACATTTTTAATGTGAATTGTTTTAATGAAAAAAGAATTTTACTTGAATTGACGTGCAACATTCATGTTATAAATGAAATTATGTACAAATACTTTTTGGAATGCTTATTGCAATCACCTCTAAAAGTTAAAATTGGTTTTAAATTTAAAAATCATTATCTAGTACGATAGTTAAACTTTGATGACTATGCTGTAACACCGACCACTTTCTTCTAACGTTGTAACGGCCGCCAGCAAAAATAATGTGACTTTTAGATATGGAAATTAATTAAATTCTGTTTATACAAAGCTATTTCGACGCGGCCAGTTCAACACCGCCTTCTCGACACCGCCGCTTGGTCGCGAAATCATCGCTAGTACATTTCAATCTGAATTTATATCATATAAAAAACAAAGTCGTTTAAAACATATTTGTATAAAATTTTTGATTTATAATTTAGTAACAAATATCCTCTTAAACTTTGGCCAAGTACTTAATTAACATCCTGTATGTTCGATTACTTATTATTAAGTATTCTTAGCAACGAAGATTTTGTTAATTAAAGGATAAGTGATTACTGTAACTCTCTAATTAAATTTATGAACAAAAAAATTAAATTAAAAACAACTTTTGTTTGACAAAAAAAACTGCACAAGGAATATTTTTAAATTACTTTAAAAAAACTGAAATAATAATAGTACAAGTATTAGGCTTCTGGGAAGCCTGACACTTTTTCCTCTCAAAAACACATCAGGAAAATACTTCAATCGATTACTCTACGACCATTCTTTAATTGATTTATTAACCTTCGCTATTACCTACGAGGATATATAGAAAAATTCTTAGTCTACTATAGAACCAAACAAAATTACAATGTCAAAATATTTTATTACTCAACATATTCTCCTCTTAATTGGATACATTTATTACAGCGAACCTGCAACGTCTCTAGACCTTTCAAAAAAAATTTTTCTTCTTGCCCTGCAAACCAGACCTCCACAGCTTCTATTACCTCCTTGTTGGAAGAAAATGTACGAACTTTTTTTCAGTTGAGGAAAGAGGTGATAGTCGGACGGAACCAAATCGGGTGAATAAGGGGAGTGTTCTATTAATTCAAACCCTAAATCACGAATTTTTTGCATGGCAACATGAGATTTGTGTGCAGGGGCGTTGTCCTGCAAAAACAAAACACCTTTGGATAGCTTCCCGCGTCTTTTCTCTTTAATATTTTCTCGTAGAGTGGTCAGTAATATCGAATAGTAATCTTCAGTTATTGTTCTACCCTTATCCAAAAAATCAATCATGATTACTCCATGGCAATCCCAAAAAACTGAAGCAACTTTTCCAGCAGATTTTGGACACGAAACTTCTTAGGTCTTGGAGAACCAGAGTGTCGCCATTCCATCGATTGTTGCTTTGTTTCTGGATCGTAGAAATGTACCCAAGTCTCATCCATAGTAACAATTCGGTTTAAGAAGTCTACATCGTTTTCAAATCGAGCACAAATCGAACGCGATGCTTCTACCCTTGCACGCTTTTGGTCAACATTCAAACATTTGGGGATCCATTTTGCAGCAATTTTCTCATGTCCAAATTGACGTGAACCATATGATGAACGCGTTCGTATGAAATATTCAGTGCTTCAGATATCCGTTTTAGCCCAATTCAACGGTCTGATAAAATCATGTCATGAACTGCATCGATATTTTCGGGGACTGGCACAGAAACTGGCCTTCCCGATCGGTCATCATCCTCAATGGAAAATTTACCTCTTTTAAAGCTTGCATTCCAATTTTTGACGGTCGCATACGAATGACATTGATCACCAAGGGTATTAAGCATATATTCGTAAATCTGCTTACCTCTTAACCCTTTTAAATACAGGTACTTGATGATGGCTCGATACTCCAATTTTTCGATTTTCACAATTTCGGTGAACATCTTTTTCATTTAATTTATTGCGTGACTCTGGTTTACTTTTTGACGTCAAACTTTACACTGACACTTCTAATAAGTTATTGTTCGTTGCTATGGTAACGCAATATTTTGTTTATGCAAGGAACTGGTCTAGGCTAATCTAGATCTAATCAATACATCCTCGTATAATACTTTGATTATTTATTATTTTCCATTGAGTTACAAACTTTAATTAATAGAAATGTAGAATCACACCTGTTAAATTTTTTAAATATTGTTGTGATATACATTTTTATGAGCATCGTCCGCCAGCTTTTTTTTTCCTAGGCTTTTTACTCTAAGTTTTTTATACAACGGCTTTTGATTCCCCGGTTTTTTCTAGATTCACAAACACCTGATACACTAATTTTGACCAAACCATATAGCTATTAATGATTAATTTCAAGTTTATTTATTCATATAATTTTCCTAACATTTGCAAAAAATTCTCTTGATATTAATCATACATCAATCACATTCGTTGTTTCCAGTTGTCACCAAAATACAAACAAACGGAAAATACAAGAAACACCATCCGTAATACCCATTAGGGCAAATACAATTTCGCGTAGAAATGGGCTCACGTCGCCATAAGCTCGCGTCGAGATGAGCTCACGTGGAGATGATCTCGCATTGAGGTGATTTTGCCTGGAAGCGGCGGTGTCGGGATAACAGCGTCTAAGTGGCTGTGTCGAAATAAAGCATACCGCTGTGGTGATAAAGTAAGGAACAAAATACTTAATTAGGTTATTTAATATCCTTCTTTAAGCAAAATATTCGGACGCGTCTATTTCATATTTAATTAGCCAGCATATAGGTTTTTTAAAAATATATTTTAGCATTCGATGAAATTAAGGTGTCAATTTTTCTAAACCAACAAAGTTTTGGCAAAAATAACAGTCTTGAATCGCCTGCTGTAAATTCGCAAGAGATTGTACAATAGCAAACAAACACGTAGAATCAATCAACAGCTGTTTCGTCCTTTTGGGACTCATCAGGAGAGAACTCGAGTGTAAGTTCACTATTGTACAAATGCTATATGTATAAAAGGACGAAACAGCTGTCGAGTAACTGCTTATCACATCTGTCGACAAAGATGCTTTAATGCAAATTAATTTTTAGACGTGTTACGATAACATGAGTCGAAACTTATTAGTCCTAAAAATTGTCTTGTTTAGTATAAAGCAGTGACAGAGTCAGGGCGAAGATGTTTGGATTGAAATTAGAACTGAATTAAAAGATGACTCGAAAGTATTAATTCTTGATGCGTATACATGCCTCATTCAACTAAGTTTGTTCTTTATGAAAAGGATTTATCAAGTATTCAAAATATATACTTTGGAATGAAGACACTACAGCTTATAGTGTTGGGAGGTATAGAGTGGTGGCTAAAATTAGAAGACGCTATTCAATACTTAAATGATCACTCTAGCAAAAGTTTTCAATTTAATAAATCATATGAAATTACTAAACAGATTTCCTAATATTAATGGGTAAAATCAATGGTAAATGTTAAAGTTTATATTTTTCTCATGTTCGGTTTCACCTGAAATATGCAAGTGTTGCCTGAAATCTTTTCTGTAACATTAATAGAATTAACTCAATAAAGATTCCTCAATTTTCTTCGTTTTAAAAGTCTGAGTTAATTATCAGGTACAAGTTGTAATACTTCGATATTAGGACTGAATAACTTCGTTGGACATTAAAGAACTATATAAATTTAATATTTAAGTATTGACATTAGTTTCCTTTTTAAATGATCCTCCAATAAGGTAGAGGTTTAATAAAAACAACTCCCTTTTTGACTATGTTTTTGCCAACGTTTTAGCTTAAACATATGGGAGCTTTATCAAGGCTATGTCATTAGAATTAGAATAGAATGAAGCGATCTAATTGTATACAACCTTATTAATATTAATTATGTAATAGTAGAATCTGCAACAAGGTTAGAATGAAAATTCGATACGAGTGGAAGATTCCGAACGCGAGCGTTAGCGAACGTGAAGAACCATGAGCTAATCGAGTAACAGACGGTGTTTTCTCCAGCGTGAGAAAAAATAGTCTATCTCTAGAGTTAGAACGTAATGGGTTTAGATTGCATAGACCTAAAGGTGTGCTAGATTGTTTTTCAATCCCAAAAGTAATAATGTTAACATTTGATAATTACATTTTATTTCAAGATTGTGAAATTTTAGTCGTGGAGAAAAGATTTTAACAAACATAACATACAAAAAAATATTTTATAATACTCATAAAGTTTTGGTTTTTATAACGAAAGTGCTCGGTTGTTTCTAAAAGCGCCGATGAAGATTTTGATTTTATTTTCTTAATAATTATTTTATTAAAATCTACTAGTATTTTCAGTAGTCTAAAATAAAAAGTTTTTACGGCGGTTTCAAAACGGAAAATATTAACACCCATTTTTTCACTTTTTCCGACAAATTAGAGTTAATACGTTTAATGAAAGAAACAAAATGTTCTGTCCGACGACAGGGCCAGCGGGCCGTCCGTCCGTATGTAAACAAGATATCAAGAAAACCACCTGTTCAATTTTTGTGAAACTTTGCACATGGATCTTATTTATAATTCTGCAGATCTGATTAGATTGTGTGGATAATATCAAGCCAAAAGGGCCGTTAACTTACATAGATTTGGAAAATATTTTCATAAATATTAATTTAGACATTGTTTTTTCAAATAAAATTTGTTTATAATTTGATTATACAAAACTTTTGTTTAAACTATTTATTGATCCAATGAGTAATTACTGAGATACGACTATCACGTGACACTAATTTTTTAACAATATTTTCTCCATTATTAATTTACAAGAAATATTATAAAAAAAGTTGTTGTAAACCTTATTGTCTATAACTGTTGTTTGAACTAGTTTTTTTTAAAACGCAATTTTTATTTTTTTTTTCGATTTTCAACTACCCAGAACATGCGAGTGGTACCTCATTTTGACGCTGTTATTAGATATTTATAACATTTTTCGAGCAAAATCTGCAAAATGTTTTATCGCCGAACATTTTTACACATTTGTTAGTATCAGAACGCTTGTTTTATTTGCAATGTGTTATATTTTATGTAGGTATACTGTATGACTTCGTTTTTTTTTTTAATATTATGTCTGTTATTGGATGTGTTTGGATAGGTTTTTTCTGTGTACTGCTACTAAATTTAATGTAATCTCACGATACATGTGTTTCAATTGTTTCAACGTTCTAACTTGTTATTGAACGTCTCTTCTTGCAGACAATATGTTCGTTGGGCCCTAATTAAACTATTTGATGAAATTGTGCTCACTTTACACTTTAAATAAGATTTGATGATAAAATTTGTTAACTCTACTTCTACTTGCTATTTTTGTGGGTCGCTCGGTAGGACGGTAGTAGTTATTAAGAATGTAGAAAACATAAGGCTATATGAAATACCATTGGAAATATGTACAATGACATCTTCGGGCCATGGGTGCTTCTCGTGTAAATATTTTAATACATAGTTTCACAAATGCATAAAAATTATAATGTCTTCAAAATATTAAAATTATAACTGGAACTAAAAACGATAGGCATATAAACATTATGCTTAAAATTCGAAACGTTTTTGATTTGCTATTCCAAACCTCTATTGTAAAGTAACCTAATTGCAAATCATCCATATCCTAGTCTAATAAAATACAAATAAAAGTGCTAACACACATTTTTGATAAAATTTCAAGTGCACATAGCTTTTGTACGTACTTATTATTGTATTATTATTATCAGAGACGCTTGTTCTGGATTACGTGACTAATTTGGCATTTTTATTATCTTCCATTAATCAATACCTGCCATAAATAAATCAGCTAAAATATATGAAGTAAGAAGAAACTGTTGGTATTATATATTGTATAATAACGAAACCATTGAAAAGTACAATTCAAAGAAAATAGAAAATATACAGGGTGTTTCATTAATCAGTACAGAAAATGAAACTGAGATTCCTTGCAAAATTTAAAGGGGGTTTAACATAAAAAAAAATTTCCTTAAAGCCTCCCCTGAAGAGTTAGACAATCTGTAGCAATGCTAGGTAGCGTTAACGGAAATTTGTTCAAAAGAATAAGAGCCTGTATTCAAGAAAATGGTGCCCATTTTGAACACTCTCTGAAATAATATTGTTAATTTAAATTAAAAATGATAGTTAATAATAATATTGTTATTTATGTCAAACTTGCATACGCAACTTATTAATTAAAAATTCTGCAAGTTCGCTTAATTTATTTTTTGGTGAAAAGTATTGAGTTTACGTGAAATTTTTAAGAGACAAAAAGTTTTAATTGAATTGGCCCTCCAAAATCTGAATTTTAAAATTGAAAAAAAATTAGTTAAAAAGTTCTGGTAAAAACTCTAAGGGGTAGTAAGACTCACCCCTTGCAGAGAACAAGGGTGAATAAAATTATGAAATTATGGAGGCTTCTTGGTAGTAGTATTTGAATGTTTAGATTTCTTTTTTTATTTCAAGTCATTTCAGAAAAAATCGATAAATGTGAATTTTTACACATCTTTAAGGGGCTGTAACTCTTCAGGGAGGCTTTAAGGAAATTTTTTTTTATGTTAAACCCCCCTTTAAATTTTGCAAGGAATCTCCAGTTTCATTTTCTGTACTGATTAATGAAACACCCTGTATAAGAGAATTTTCCTAGTCCGATTTTTCTAGAATTAAATATTTTTGCACAAGTTGCATATATGTACATACACGTTCAAACTATTAAGTTAATCTAATTACACGATCAATTTCATTTTTTTTTAAATTGAACGGATTGTAAATAAATAAAAAACCGAGTAGTTAATAATAGAACTATTTCTGAATAATACATCCTATATTTGTGGCAAAACTAGGGAAATCCCAATAAATTAAACAGCATTTGATATTTTTATCATGTCAATGGTTTTTCTCATCCGTACTTTAATAACATAAAAGCGTGAGTCACACACTCACATTCCATGTCAATGTATTACACATTTGGTAAAGTAAGGTTTAAATTATTGACATTTCTAATTTATTTCAGTATTCCAAGTTTACTTATAACTAGGCATTCTACGATTTTTATAATCCGTCTATCATTGCAATTAATTAATGCAAAGTATGTAGGTATTATGCAACTACATACTTTCTCGTCGTACAAATTTTACATATTTACAATAAACGAAAGCTTAACATTAATTAACTACAGAGTAAAAAAATGTTGACGCAAACCATATTCTTCTACAAGGAAAAACTAGCCGATTGACCCATTTCAAAAAAGTGTCACGGTTATGAAAGTAAATTACGTTTGTGTTTAATGCGTCAATAAAATTATTTCAAATAATTACTTAACTCGTATCTTTTACAATTATTATATTAAGTAACATATAAAGAATTCCAAGATCTAGAAAATAAATTTAAGATGAAATGGAAATTTAACATCGCGTAATTTAAAATTAAGTTTCTCACAAACGTGAGTAAACGAACATATAAATAATACGTATATTAAAGAGAAAAGTATTAAAAATCACTGGTAATAAATATTATTCAATGCATACGTACATTCAATGAATGCAATCAATTTTGAAATGTAATAATTACGACGTATGTAAATAAATACGAATATAAACAATAATAGTCAGAGAGATTATTAACCTTTTTCTGATGATAACTGCAATCAATATTTATAACATAGCAGATTGTATACGTCACAATATTAAAATATACCTTGCAAAATAGACCGACAGGTAATGACTGATTTTGCAACATGACTCTATACCGTCTGCCTCTTTGCATATTGATCTATGGTTGAGAGTATACTTGAAATGCGTGTTGTTGGCCATCCTACGTTATATAACGTCTGAAAATCCTTTTAAAATGCATGGGGGAACTTATAGGTCCGCAACCCTGTTGAACCCAACTTTAAAAGCGTCTGTTAAGTATTATTATGTTTTTCTTACTTTTAAACTAGTGTTAGAGAAAATCCCCTAAACACCAATACTGCTTGTCGTACTAAGATCAAGACAAAAACTAAAATTCAATTTGATTTCACTTCAAAATCACAGATCTTTTTTTTAGCTTAAAGCAGCATGGTTGTTTTCTATTTGAAATTTCAAATTTGGTTTCAGCTTAAAACAGTAAACTTATGTTTAGCTAAAAACGCAAACTTGCTTTCTGTTTGAATCCTCAAAACTTGGTTTCAGCTCAAAACCAAAGACCTATTTTTAGCTTAATATAATAAATTTACATTAAATTTGAATCAGGAAACTTGCTGTCAGTTAGTCAACCTGTTTTTAGCTTAAAACAGTATACATATAGGAAAAGTTTAACACGTCGTTTCGAAAACGTACGTCACACCTGGGATGTTTGTAGATTGTACACATTTTTTTTAAGTATTAGAATATCTGAATTCAGTGAACCACTTTAAAACAAAGGAGTTTTTCTCATGACACAAGCACTTACATATTCACTCATATTCAAAACAAAACGAAAACAAAACGAAATTAATTTTCTCCATTTAATTTAATGGCTCAACTTCAGTTTAGCGACATGATTATTTTTGGCAAAATATAGCTAAATAGACTGGAAATCGCTTCCTGAATCCGAATATGTGATTTTTTTTTGCGGAAATGTTTCGTTAAAAAGTTATGATTTTTTGAAAATTTAATTAATTTACAGTATCTCTATAGGAAAGTCTTATATTTCTTATATTCTATATAGACAAATGTTTTCATGTGATTAGGGTAAACGGTGTTGGTTGGTAGATGTGATCGGAGGTGAACGGTGTTTGTTGGTAGGTTACAGTTATTACAATTTTCTTCTTAAAAAATTACATGTTTTTATGTGATTTGGGGAACGTTGTTGGTTGGTAGGTGTAATCGGGGTGAACGGTGTTGGTTGGTAGGTTAGTTATTGCTAATTTTCTTCTTAAAAATTACATGTTTTATGTGATTTTGGGGAACGGTGTTGGTTGGTAGGTGTAATCGGGGGGTGAACGGTGTTGGTTGGTAGGTTACAGTTATTACAATTTTCTTCTTAAAAAAATTACATGTTTTTATGTGATTTGGGGTAAACGGTGTTGGTTGGTAGGTGTGATCTGGGGTGAACGGTGTTGGTCGGTAGGTTACGTTATTACAATTTTGTTCTTAAAAAAATTACATGTTTTTATGGGATTTGGGGTAAACAGTGTTGGTTGGTAGGTGTGATCGGGCGTGAACGGTGTTAGTTGGTAGGTTGCAGTTAATTTTCTTCTTTTTAACGATATGGAATTTTAATTTTCAAATATTAATAACTTTTTAACGAAACATTTCCGCAAAAAAAGAACCTGAGGAGACGATTTTCAGTCTAAATAACAATATTTCTTCGAAAAAAACCATGTCGCTAAACCAATTAAATTTTAATGAAAAAAACTGTCTAGTTTTCTTTGCTGATTTTCTTAAAACAAAGAGACAACATGTGATAATTTTTGTATTTAGTATAAACAAAATTTTTATTATTATAAATTATACTAATTTACAATTCTACGTTTTTTTGTTGAAGGATAAAATTAACCGTAGTTTGGTTTATTTTCTCCTCAATTGGTAATTTGATTGAAACTTAAGCCTTCTTATAGGAGGGGGAAATCAAACTCGCACTTTACGGTGTAATTCTGGCGACGTTTTGTGCTGCAGGGTGAGAACTCCCTCAGGCCTAGCCACTAATGAACTCATAATGTAGGAAGTGTATCAATTTGTGCTGAACGTTTTTTTTTTTCGTTGTTGCTTTTTAATTTTTTAAAGGGTGTTTTGAAATATACTGGAGTGATGTAATACAAACGATAAAGCTTTATCTTAATACTTCTTTACAAAAAAGTAGAACAAGCTTGTTTTTTCCTTATTTTTATCTTTCCGTTACTTTCCTGAAAATGAGAGATTATCATTATCGTCCGTGGGCCCGTGACATAATGTGTCGGGAAACTTGTATGTCAGCTTTTTTAGATCTTAGGTGTAGAATGCTATGAAACGTGCAAATCCGCGACATGAGGCCCAAAAAAAGTTAACCGTTAGATTTGGGCCCATACAATATTGGATGCAATACATTTTTTTCAAATTGTACGTCAGCTTTTTTGTAGACAGGTTTCTAAGGTATGGTTTACTTACCTAAGCCAAAAAAGCTGACGTTTTTATCCAGACCCAAACTTTCAGGCCCATACAATTCTCATTGCAATGCATTGGCAATTGTATCGTCAGCTTTTGTAAATTGCTTTTTCTCGATGAAATATCATCGAATTTCAAAAAGCTGACGTTTTGGTTGAAGCGGTGACTTAACCCAGTGTCGCTCACTACATTAAGAGTTACACCGTTACTCGCGCGTGAGAGTTTCTCTCACGTTTTAGAAATCTCTGATTTTTTAATGTAACCTATCTTCTTATTGGAATACCATTGCACACATATGTCTGGTTGACTTTTATTCATAATTTTCAAGTAAACACAAAATAAAAGGCATTCTTTATTGCACAAAAAATATGATAAAGTATAGCATAAACATAAAAGATCAACTTTGGTTACATAGGAACTGGTAATTCAAAATGAATAGGTATTCTTAGATAACTTAAGCTACGAGATTCATAATATAACATAAAAAGAAAAACTGAAGAGAATATTAGAAATAAAATGGAGTTTCCGTTGGATTTCTCGTTCTTGGGCCGTTAGATCATTCTCTATTACAATTCTCGTTCCCTTTAAACTGTGTTTCTTTTTATTATGGCTAACTTATCTTCCCATTTCTCTAATTTGACTATCAACGTTTTGGATTCGACTGTTAGCAGTGAAGGAGAAAGGTTGTAAAATCGTCGTAAAGTAAGTGGAAAGAAGTGAATTGAGCAAAAGAACTAATTAGTGAAATATATTGTGGATTTTTAGTTTTTTTTTGTAAATACGCCGTTTGGTTTAAAATTTAAGTTGGTTATTGTAAATAAACATTATTATAGAATTTAATATTAAAAGCGAGTTACGGATAAGAAGATAAGAACGTGAAAGTGAAGCCGGAGTTTCCGACTAGATAACGAACCAAGTGCGGGCTACAGATATAGATAGAAAATAAAAGAACTGAGAATTAAACGTGCATAATAATTGAGATTGAGTGTATTGAATTAATTAGTAAATTAAAGAAATAAGTGGAACATTAAACAGACGTAGGAGTCAAATAGGAAAATGTCGGCAAGAAGGCAAGAAGGAGAGGAAATACGAGATCTATGTCTAGAGATGCTAAAAGAAATTAAATCAATAAAAACAAACCAAGAAAGAACGAATGAGGAAATAAAAGAGTTAAGAGTGAAAATGAAGATGATGAATGAGAAATG
Organism: Abscondita cerata; assembly: GCA_030710515.1. Classification (NCBI taxonomy): domain Eukaryota; kingdom Metazoa; phylum Arthropoda; class Insecta; order Coleoptera; family Lampyridae; genus Abscondita; species Abscondita cerata. The sequence goes on along the minus strand of JALBCR010001516.1, from coordinate 107,212 downwards.
GGAAATCAAGTGCAAGAAACTAGAGGAAAAGGTTGAAAACGTAGAAAGAAAACTGGAAAATATGGAGAAAGAAAAGAGGAGGAAGAATTTGGTAGTAAAATGATTGGAAGTAAATGGAAACAAACAAGAAATAAAAATTCAAGTTCAGGAAATGCTAAGAAGTAGAATGGGGTTGAAGAAAAGTGGAAGAAGCTACAGAGATAAAGAAGGAATAATATTGATAAAGGTGAAAGAATCAATAATACAGAATAAAAAGAAGCTGTGAGGTACAAAAATCTATATTGACGACGATATGACAAAAAGGAAGAGATATACAAACAAAGATAAGGGACGAGGCAAAAGTATACAAATGGAAGGAAAAAACGTGAAAGTAGGATTTCTGAAAATGTGGGTGGAAGGAGAGGAACGAAGATGGATAGACAAGGAAGGAAAAGTGGGAAAGTGGACAGCAAAAACTAGGAAAGGGGGAGGGTACTAAAACAAATGGAGGAAGCAACAGAAAAGAAAAAATATAGAGTGAGTACAAACAAATTAGGAAAACAAAATGAATGGTGGAATGGAGAGTGCCAAAAAGCAAAGAAAGAAGTGAGAAGAGGGAAAAGAAAATGGAAAAAAGGAAAAATAGAAATTGAAGAATATAAAAAGATTAGGTTAAAATTCAAAGAAGAATGTAGAGAAACAAAAAGAAATATAAAATCAGGTTAGAAAAAGAGATTGAGAAAATAAGAAACGAAGGACAAGTTTGGAAGTTCATAAGAAATAGAAGACAGAAAGAAAAAAGGACAGAAACAAAAATAGAAGGAGAAAAATGGGAGCAACATTGTAAAAATCTATTAGAGGAAACAGACAAAAACACCAGATAAGGAGCAAAATAAAAAATAAGAGAAAGAGGAATTGAAAAGGAGGAGATGGATGAAGCGATAAATAAAATTAAAAGGGAAAAGCTGAGTCACTGACGGGACACAGGGGGAGCAGTGGAGATATACCGGGGAGAAAATGAGGGAGCGACTAAGAGGAAAAATATGGAAAGGAGGTGGGTTAGCAGAAAAATGGAGAGAAGCTATAGTATGTCCAATATACAAAGGAGGAAGTAAGAAAGAAGAAAGAAATTACAGAGGAGTTAGCCTTCTGAATGTCGGCTATAAGATCTACAGCGAAATAATAAGAAAACGGATAGAAAAAGAAGTAGAAGAACAAAAACAGAGAAGGAGATGAAAGAAATGATGAAGGTGATGAACAGACACTTTAAAAAATAAAATTATAAGTAAATGTAGAAAAAACAAAAATTATGGAATTTAGGAAGAAAAAAGGTAGACCGAAGAAAGTGGAATGGAAGTGGGGGAGGAAGAAATAGAGATGGTGGATAAGTATAAATACCTAGGATATACGGTGAGGTACGATAATAAGAATGATGAACAGATTAAGGAGCTAGAACAGAAGGGAAATAAAATTATAAGGGATGTATGGAGTATAGGAGAAAGAGTATTTGGAAAAGACTTAGAAAAAAGAAGGTGGATGTTTGAAAGAATAGTGAAAAGTGTGTTGATGTATGAAGCGGAAGTGTGGGGATGGAGAGAGTGGGAAGCTAGAGAAAATACAGAAAAGTTGAAGTATTGAGAAGAAAAAAAGTTAAAATAAAAAAGAAATTAAAAAAAAAAAAAAGGAAAAGACGAAAAAGGCAATAAGGTATGAAAAAAGATGGAAAACAAGAGAGAAAATAAGATATTGTATGAGTGTTGGAAGGAGATAGAGGCGCAAACAATAAAATTTGGTGAAGATGGGAGAAAAAGATATTACGAAAGAGGAGGATATGCAAGAGATGAAATAAAGAAGATAAGAGATGGAGGAAGAAGTACGGAAGGAGAAATAGTACGGAGAGACATGGATACACAGGCACAGGAAAGAAGAGCGAAAATTAGAGAAGGGAAATATAACACGAAGTATGAACAGTTAATAGTAGAAGGAAAACCAAAGTAAATAACTGAAAGAATTAATTGGATTGATAGATAAGAGGTTAATCGCAAGATTCAGAGTTGGGAATGAGAAAAACAAAAATAAGTACTGGTGGAAGGACGAAGATAGGAGGTGTAGAATGTGTAGGGAGGGATGGGAAAATATAGAACATTTGAAAGAGTGCAGTGAAATAAGAGCGGAGGAAAGAGGAGAAGAGTGTTGCTAGGAGAGAAAGGGGGGTATTGAATGGATGAAGAATGTAATAGAAAAAAGAAAATGGAAAAAGAAAGAGAAAGGGATATGATGAGAACAGAATGAAGAAAAGAATTTGTTAGTTTTAAGAATTGTAAATTAGTAAGTAAAAAAAAGTCGAATCATTTGTTAATGTAATAAGACAAATAAATTGAATTGAATTGAATTTCTTATATTCAATATTCAATAAAATGAATAATACAAAACCATATATATTGAAAAAATCTTTGGTTGAAAAGAAACTGGCAACTCAAACCTAAATCTCCATTCTTTGGTTTAGCAAACCGAAAAACACTTCCATAATATGAAACAACGCAAGAGGATAAAAGTCACAATTAACTCCTGTCTCTCTCACTCGTCGTCTTCAGAAACAGTGGGTGCAGCACAGCTAGGGCACGAAAATATGGTGTGTTCGGTGCAGATTGGCCGGAAGCACTTGTGGCATCTTTTCTTGGTTGCTCTGTTTTTTCTCCTTGACAGACGTGATAGACTTTCGCTTGCACATCTTTATTTTCAACTAGTGGATTTTCGGTTACTCAAGCGAACTTTTTTATCGATGTACGCAAACTCAACGATAAATTAGTTATCCCTGATCTGTTTATAAGATGGGGTTTCATCAGATGCAGCGCAAGTTCTTTCAGATAAAAACGCCTCTTCTCAATAAACTGAGCATTATTGGCTTTGTGGATAATGTAGCTATTAATTCCAGCAATATTCATCATTGCAAAAATATTGTTAGTGACCACCTGCAGCTTACACGTGCCACTGAATAAAGTGTCTTCATCTCGTCGACAACGTCAACAGCACCCTTAGTAATGTTGTAAAAAGTAATCACCTCAGGTTTCATTTGCTCTTCAGTGTTTGGGTCGATGGAGTCGTCGTCATGCATAGTTGACAACAAACAACTGGGCGTTCCTTCACATTTGTCATTTCCAAGGGAATTTCTCTTTTATTTTTTCTGAGTGTACCTACGATTGTTGTTCGATGGTTGCTGAGAAGATTTGTAGCCAAAGGCACCGTAGTAAAATAATTATCCATAGTTATGTTTCTTCCTTTATTTAAAATAGGTTCAGTTATCGCATGACTACAGCAGCAGCTCTGTTATCGGCAACATTAGGCTTCTCTCACCTTGCTCAAATTGTCAACATCAATGCGAGAATCTCTACTATCAATGTCGTCGAATCTCATTGCACACAAGAGCTGATAAAACCGTTTACGAGACATTGTTGCCCTGAAACATTCTGGCGCCGTACCATCATCAACCCACATTTCATGTAAATTGAGATGATGGGCTTTCTTTATGCCGGCTAAATACAGCAGACCTAAGAGGGCATTTAGTTCCTCGAAACTAGTATTTGGGCAGTCTCTTTCACGGGCATAGTTTTTACGAACCGCATGCATGAACTTGTTTGTATGACGCACTATCTCATGAATTACCTGAGAGAACTCGGAGAGAAGGGAAAAGAAGAAGGAAAAAAAAAAAAAAAAAAAAAAAAAAAAAAGGAAAAAAAAAAAAAAAAAAAAAAAAAAAAAAGAAAAAAAAGAAGGAAGGGAGGAAAAAGGAAAAAAAAAAAAAAAGGGAAAAGAAAAAAAAAAAAAGGAAAAAAAGAAAAAAAAAAAAAAAAACAAAAAAAAAAAAAAAAAAAAAAAAAAAAAAAAAAAAAAAAAAAAAAAGGAGGAAAAAAAAAAAAAAAAAAAAAAAACAAAAAAAAAACAAAAAAACAACAAAACAAAAAAAAAAAAACAAAACAAAAAACAAACAAAAAACAAAAAAAAAAAAAAAAAAAAAAAAAAAACAAAAAAAAAAACAAAAAAAAAAAAAAAAAAAAAAAAAAAAGTGTAAGTTCACTATTGTTTATTGCAACTCCATGTTGTTTAAACGGGGTGCCATTTCTAATTCAAGTTCTGAATGTGGAAACGAACCAGAGACGGTTGCACATATTGTGGAGGATTAATAAAATTTGAAGGAGGGGTTTGAAAACATTGATAATTTAACGAACGAAGCTATATTATGGCTTACTAATCTGAAGAACATCTGAAGTTGAGCAATATTTTGTATTCTCTGTCCTGATTATCTGTTTTTCCATTATTTTGTTTGCTACTTCTTTAACCTACTATTTTTTCCGACATTGTCGTGACTGGCGCTTGATCGGTCCATTATATGTCGTCATGCAATGGCTGTGTTGTTATATTTTATGTTCTTATTTACCTTCTATAATGTTTACACACTTAATTAATATTATTACCTACATATGAATAATGGTGTTATTGATAATAATTATAATAATAATAATTATTATATATACAGTAGTAAACCTATTGCTACTTACATTGTTTATAAATGTATTATAATGTTTACGCGGTTCAAAGTTAATTAATGTTATCCCGACAAATACTGTTATATTCTTCAAATTTGGAACGAAACTGTAAAATTGCATACTAATCTTAGTTGAATGTTTCGATAAAATGAAGACCCATTATTTTCAAGATTTTTTATACATTTGTTTATAAAACGCCCTGTATAACACGGAATCAACAAAATTTTTGTATACCTTAGTTTTACAACAAGTAGAACTCATCCGCAATGTTATTGAAACATTAAAAAGTTTTTTACCCTTTCCACCTCTTGTTACGTCTATCCTGGGGCACGCTGTATAATAGCAATGAAAATGTTATATTTGCTTTTAACAATTATTTGCATAAAGGAAAAAATATTTTGCGAGATTAAGAAAAGGAAATTCTTGGAAACACTTGGTCCATGTCATATAAAAAAATGTTTTTGAAAAAATGTCTAATTTTTCTTGTAGACCAAGTGGATTTGAAATATGAATTCTTATATTTTCGAAGGTGGACTTCAAAAATATTTACAAATTCACAGCACTTCAATCGTAGATAATAACATATTTTTTAAATAAAACATTGCATTTAATGCTAGCTAAATTCTGACACTAGAAGATTATATCATCGATTAATTATTATATTATGTGGAAAACTCGAATTTCAAATAGAGACCTTTGTTTTGACTTTACTAGACAGTTAACATCATTATATGCTTCAATTATGCATTAGTAGAAACTTTCATGATCTTATAACAATAATAATATTAATAATAATAAAGAAGTCGGATTGCAACCCACCATCACAACAAAATATGTTAGGCTTTTGGAGAAAAGTATGGGGTGTCAATAAACAGCATGATCAAAACAGCTTCTGAATAAACAAAGAAAAAGCTAGAATGGTAGCAGTGTTGCACATGCCTGACGTAAAATTACAACTACTGATTTGCAAAAGCATTGCATAAAACAAAAAACTGGAAGGCTTCAAGTAACGATATTATTCAGGGGTACTGGTGGAAGAATTTCACACCAATCCGGGATCGGCTCGGAGATTTGCTGCACCTAGCCCTCGAAGATCCACACTTAATGTCTGATTGGATGATAGAAGGTGTCAGTTATATGATTCCGAAGTAACAATCCTCGAAGAGTATCGCCCGATCACATGTCTACTTGTCCTATACAAGATAATAACGTCAATAATAATCTCAAAGATAAATGACCATCTGAAAACATATAACATCATTGCTGAAGAACAATATGGAAATCGGTAGGGGTCAAAGGGCGCGTCAGAATGTGTTATAATAGATAGTTTCATCACCAACCAAGCACGAACGAAAACCAGAAACATTTCATTAGCCGAATAGACTATCAGAAAGCATTTGACTCGATACCCCATACATGCCTGACCGAAGTTCTCAGCATATATAATATCAATAATAAATTAATAGTGTTCCTAAGAGACGTGATGAAGCGTTGGACAACTAGGCTAAAAATGGGTGCAGGGTTGAATGGGTACACCACAGAGCGGCTAGATATGAAGTGTGGAATATTTCAGGGGGACAGTTTGAGTCCCGTGTGGTTCTGTATGGCTCTAAATCGTACTTTTCGAATGTGAGCCATTGCGGATATATAATTGAAAAACAACAAGCAAAAATTAGTCATATGGATTACTTAAAACTTTATGCCGGAAACCAACAAGAGCTACAGAAACAACTAGAAATTGTTAGGGATTTCAGCCGCTTAATAGGAATGGAATTCGGTATTGAAAAGTGCTTGGTACTACACGTCAGAAAAGGTAAGATGGAGAAAGCTGATGATATGATACTCACGGATGACACAGTCATGCCCTCCTTACGCATGAGGGAAATAAAAGAGCATCTTGAACAACAACTTCTGAAAACAGAACTGCTGAATAGAGAAAAAATTACAGCAATTAATGTGTGGGGTCTTCCGCTCCTTACACACTCCTTTGGAGTGGTTAAATGGAGTAAAACAGACTGCGAGAACATCAATCGCAAACTCAGGGTTCTTATGACAAAATTCAGGATCCATCACCCACACGCGGCCCTAGAACGGTTATACCTAAAGAGAGAGCGGTGGTAGAGGCCTTATGGATCTCAATTTCGTTGGTGAGGAGACAATCTATAACTTGAGAGAATATTTCAGATCACAGCAGAATCCAATACATCAAGCTATTACCAGACTAGATCGCCGAATAACTGCACTGAATTTGACAAGTCACGTAATGCAGCATCCAAAGACACCGAAAGAGGCAGAAGAAAGTCTTGAACTAGAATGGCAGATTAAGGCTCTTTATGCAGACACGCAACAGCGCTCAGACTCAGTGATGCAGATCGGAGGCTCTCCGTTGCTTATCTCCCCCAAGGCAGTCTAATGCTGGAAACGGAGGGCTTTATTCTAGCCATACAAGATGAGGTCATCGCTACAAGAGCCTATATAAAACATATAGTAAAGAAGGACATCCCAACGGACTTATGTCGGCTCTGCCACTCAGATCTTGAAACAATACAGCACTTGACTTCAGCCTACACATACTTGGCGCCAAGAGAATACCTCCAGAGGCACAATGACGTCTGCAAGATTCTCTATCTAAACATCTGCGAGAGAGGAATCTAGTCGTCCCTAATTTGCCGTATTACAACTTTGAACTACTGTAGGTCTTAGAAAACGATTGCTTTAAAATCTTGTGGGATTTCGCTATAATTACCGACCGGATATAACTTTGATAGATAAGGCAGAAAGGAAAGCGTGGCTTATCGATATGACTGTTCATCTGGATACCAATTTGCGAAGAGCTTACCAAGAGAAAATAGAAAAATACACAGACCTAACTTATGAAATGAAAATGATACAAAAATTAAGGGAGGTAACAATCTTACCGTTTGTCATAACAGCCAATGGAATTGTTCATCGCAATGCTCTCAATGTCCTTCAGAGGCTGGATTTCGACTCTGTCATAAATGTTGTTACGCAAGCCTAAACAGCCGTTCTCCTGGGCACCACCAGACTAGTTCGTCGTGTCCTACAACGAGAAAGTGTTTAGTTTTCTTAGTACAATAAGTATTCAAAAACTATTAGACCATACTTACCTAATAAAACCGTGATTGTAAAAAAAAAATAATAATATCTATCATGAAATGATCATTCAGGAAATAAAAGTAAAAAAAATATACCATATTACAAAGCAAAAAAGAAAGTCACTGTCACGCCGTCGCCAAACGTTTCATATGCTAAACCTACGTTTACACCAAAGAAGGTCGATACACAATCATTGATAAAGGAACTGATACCATCATTGCGAATCTGTTAGATCCAGTCAATCTATAAGTGCACATGTTACGGATATAGATACCCGAGTTTCTGCAACAGACGTTGAAGAAAATGTTCGGCAGGTGATTGAAAAAAACCGTGTAGTTTCTGAACATACACAAAGAGCGAAACGAAAGGAGACTTCTCCATCTCCTAGCATAACATCTATTACCTCTATAGATGAAGAGGCTGTGGAGAAAGCAAGGGAAACGAAAGAAAGAGTGGTCTAAAGGAAAACCTAGAGGTTCGTGGCACCAATCTCACGGTTGTCCCAAATCAAGTGATAACGATTAGAACTGTGATATTTATCTGTGATACTTACCTGTGATATTTTAGATATATTTATTTATTTATTTTTTCGTGTAGTATTTGTTACTTTTACACTTATTTATTAAATGTTTTTGCATACCTACCACACATCAAAAAACAAAATTCACGACTTTTAACAAAATAATACAATGGAATTGTCGAAGATGTGTCCATAACTACTGCTATATACAAATGTTGTGGCAAAAACACCAACCAATGTGTATATGTCTACAAGAAACTCATTTGAGTCCTGAACAACCATACTCTCTTAGAGAGTGTGCGGTAGTTAGGCGAGAATGTGAAGTCAATGAACGAGCAAGCAGAGGGGTTGCTATCCTCGTCAAAAATGGTGTTAGATTTCGAGAGATAGCATTAAATACTGCACTCCAAGCGGTCGCCGTTGAACTGATCCTACCAGTTAAGGTGACAGTATGTAATATATACTTACCAAACCGATAATTGGAAAATCACAGATATCCAACGAGTCGTTGGACAAGTCCCGCTCCCTTTTATATTACTGGGTGATCTTAACGCTCATAACACGCTGTGGGTTCTTCAAGAACCGATGATAAGGTCGTATCTTGCAAGACTGGCTAGAAAGGGATGAAGTAGTGCTACTTAATAGCTGCTCTCCGACACACTTTAATGATAAATCAAACAACTTCTCTGCCATTGACCTTACCATGACATCGTGCTCACTGGCAGCATCTTGAAGTGGTGGGTTGAAGATGACTTACACAACAGTGACCACTTTCCGATTATCATAGAAACCGACAAGCCTAACACGTAAGATATGTCAACGCAAGATGGAAAACTGATAAGGCGGACTAGAACAGTTTTCGGGAACAGTTGTTTGCCTCAGAATCTGCAAGTCTAGAACATATAACTCAGGCAATTATAAAAGCTGCAGATAAAAGCATACCAAAAACTGCAGGTGGTCCAGTTAAACGAGCTGTACCCTGTGGTGTCCCAGGTTAAGCACGCAATTTCTGCGAAAAAGAGCTTTTAACCGATTTCGAAAAGAGCCCACTCTTTCGAATCTAATTATCTTTAAAAAAGCCAGGGCGGAATCGAGAAAATCGTCTTACAATGTAAAAGGGATAGCTGAACGCATACACGTCTCAATTACGTCAGATGCAAATTTGAGCGATGTATGGAGAAAGGTCAAGGCTGTGATAGTAAGACTGAAAGAAGTATACCTACCTGTATGGAGATAAACGATCATCAACGGGTGGAAGATGTCAGAAAAATTGCAGAAGCTTTAGCCACGCAATTTGAAAGTGTCAGCTCGTCGGCGATCTATCAACCAACATTACTTGATACTAAGCTGAAAAGAGAAACTGAACTAGATGCCTATCCTAACGAACTATATGATTACAACTTACCTTTATCCATTCAAGAAGTCGATACGGCTTTAAACGGCTTGAAGTTGTCTTCTCCAGGTCCAAACACTATCTCAAAAAAAATGTTAAAACATCTATCACCTGAAATGAAAGAAAAGTTGTTAGAACTTTATAACAAGCTCTGGAATGAAGGTACTTACCCCAAGGGATGGAAAGAAGCCATTGTAATACCGTTACTCAAGAACACTAAGGAGCACACTCTTCCAGCGAGCTATCGTCCTATTAGCCTTACCTGCTGCATGGGTAAACTCTTGGAAAAGATGATAAATAGTTGATTACAATGGTTCCTGGAAAAGAACAATTTATTAGCATCTTATCAGGCAGGCTTTCGTAAGAGCAGATCAACCTTAGACCATCTCGTATTAATGGAAAATCTTATCCAGGATACAACACTATTCTGGACTTCCATTGTCTATATTTTATTTTACTATTAAAATAAAATATAGACAATGCAAGTCCAGAATAGTGTTATTATTTCAAACATAACATTGTCTAAACCATTCAAACGTACGTTATCCAGGATACGTTTAAAAATTTGGGAACACTTGGTCGGCGTGTTTTTCTATATAAAGGGGGCGTAATATATGACGTGGAGATACGGAATATTGCAAAAACTTCACAGCTACGGAATCAGAGGTAACATGCTGAATTTTATTAAATTGTTTCTTACGCACCGCCAATTTTGAGTAAGAGTGGGAAACCACCTGTCTTCTTCTCGTATCTTGGAAAATGGAGTATCCCAAAGTTCCACCTTGAGCTGTACCTTGTTTGTTATTGCTGTTAAGGACTTGGCTGCAGATGTAGTCCTGTGTGTTTATAAATGTCTATATGTAGATGACCTGGCGATCATGTATTCGGATAAAAGTGTAGGAGAAATAACACGCAAAATGCAGGAGTCTGTATATAAGATAATTAAAAATGGAGAAAACCTAGGCTTTATATTTTCTGAAGAAAAAACTAGCTACATGTACTTCTGTAGGCTTAGAACTCCGCACTATGATCCAGTACTGTTGATAAAAGACCGTGTCATTAGATGTCTGCGTCATGAAAATTTTTGGGTATAACGTGTGATGACAAACTAACGTGGGCTTCGCACATATCGTTGTTAAAGGATAAATGTTATCGATCGATGAACATAAACAAAATTTTAGTTCATACAAAATGGGGAGCAGAACCAAAGTGCTTGATACGCATCTATAGGGCAATTGTATTATCACGATTAGACTATGGATTCGTAGTATACTCGTCGGCGCGTAGCAGCTTATTACGGAGTTTAGATATTGTACACCATCTGGGAATGCGTTATTATATAGGAGCTTTTCCTACTAGTCCAGTGGAGAGCCTATATTGCGAAACGGGATTAGTGTCGTTGAACCAGAGAAGGGCCACCTTAATTGCGGGTTATATGTCAGGGATACGGGCACACCCCTATCATTCAAACTATAGATTTCTCTTCAAGGCTCGAAACGAATATTCACTGAGACCAACTATAAACCGATCTAGTGGTGTACGTTTTCGGGAATGTATGAACTCCTTAAATTAATTAATGAGGGCGAATGAAATACCGCCCTGGGCAATGCCCGATATACATATAATACTTAACATCTGCCAGAAACGTCATACTACCAGGATTTTAATGAACTCTGCTAAGAAGAAAACTTAAATATATTAAGTATGTTAAAAAAAAAAAAAGGGAAGAGGGTGGTGGTTTTTTTAAAATTATTCATTTAATTAAATGTAGTTGGCAAAAGAAAAACAAAAAAAAAAAGAAAAAAAAAAGTTTATTTGAAAGTCTCTTCTATTTTTTTTTATGTGTAAATATGGGGAGAGGTGTGTTGTTTTCTCTCTTTTGAGAGAGATATTTGTACCATGGATCCTATAACTTACAGGCACTAATTAAACATATACAAGACACATGCCAAATAACGTTTATATGGACTCCAAGTCACATAAGTGTGATGGGTAATGAAGAGGTCGATAAAGCTGCCCGCTGTGCAACGACACAACATTTCATTTTTTATACCCAAAAACCCCTAAACCACAACACCCACCCAAAACTTTTTTTTTTTTTTCCTCTTTCTTTTTTTTAATTCTTTCCCCCTCCCCCCCCCCCCAAACCCCATCCCACCTTTTCTTTTTTTTTTCTTTTTTTTTCCCCCTTTAAAAACTAAAATACCCCTCTTTTCCCTTTTTTTCTATTTTTTTTTTTTTTTATATTTTTTTTTTTTTTTTTTTCTTTTTTTTTTTTTTTTTTTCTTTTTCCCTTTCCCATTTTCCCCTATAAAATAAAAAAAAAAAAAAAAAATTAATTTTATCAAAAAAAAAAAAAAAAAAACCCTCCTTTTTAAAATTAAAAAAATAGTAAAGTGTACCTTCCTACATTATAATACCACCTTTATATCGTAGATGGGAGCTAATAACACTAGTAGTTGATGCTTCCTTAACAGGTTGACTGCCAAGGGCAAAATCAGAAAAAATATTAAAAATTTCATTTTCAATTTTTTCGATATGTAGTATAGAAATTGTCGATTTAAAGCTATTGCAACTATTGGTTTTCAATTATCTAATTTATTTATTTTATAAAACGTGTTTTTAATAAGCAGACACCGGTGCCTGCAATTTTCAATTTGGGCCTGTAACTTCACGAAAATGTGTTTGCAGACACAGTTGTGCAGACACATTGCAAGTCGTAACTTGTCATTTGTACATATGCTGGTACAACTAAAAGCAGTTGTATTTACAATTCGTTGCAAGTAAGACGTCTGGGTGTTTCGTATTTGTATATGAGAATTATTTTATGGGCCTCAACATTATTTGATGTTTATATTCATTGTTTACAAAAATCGTGTGTTTTGATATTTACGATAACGTCAAATTACTTTACACATTTTGACGGCGCAAAATTTAGTTTTGTGAGTTTCGTGTTTGGTTGCTATTACTGGTCAGTTTATGTTACTATGGAGAACGTTAGCCAAAGGTCAAGAAAGCTTGTAGAAATGGCAAGAAGTATGGGACCACCTCTTGTTGGTAATAATTTCTTTGTTTTCTCAAAATGAGGAAATATAAAAACATGTATTTTTTTTAATCTAGGGTTTGATGACGCATCGACCGATGAAGACTTTAGTTCTTCTGATTCCGTAAAAGATCCAGAGTATGTTCCACCTAGCATTTGTAGAAAATATTGATGTTGGGCAAAACGCAACACCTGCTGTTCATTCACCATCCGGCATTGCTGAAACTATGCATTCAGATAGTGATAGCTAGAAAAACGAAGATACGGTCCAAAATCTTCATGAACAAGCAACTGATGGTGAGTGGTCAGTTCCACTTGGCCGTCAACAGCAATTTGATTTTGCTGCTCTCAGGACTCAACGAAGCAGTGCTTTTAGAACGGGTGAATGGAACACCATACGATTTTTATTGTTTTCTAATAGACAATAAAATTATTGATAACATCGTAGATCAAACGAATTTATATGCCACTCAATGTCTGACCAGTGAAGCTGATATTCCTAAAACCTCGAGATGGCATAAATGGCAACCGACTGACAACACTGAAATAAGACGTTTTATTGGGTTGATTGGATATATGGGTTTGGTGAAAATGCCATCAATTGAGAATTATTGGTCTTCTAGTCTTCTTTACCGAAACGATGTGGCAAGAAACACCATGAGTCGAAACCGTTTTCAATTACTTTTACAGGCACTGCATTTTGATGATAATGAAATGTGCCCCACCTAATGATAGATTGCATAAAATACAGAGGTTAGGTGGATATGTGCGTGACAAATTTCCAACAAATGTATACACCAAACAAGATCTTCTGTATAGATGAAAACATGGTTCCTTTCAAGGAAGACTTATCATGAAGCTGTATATCCCCCAAAAAACTCATAAATACGGGATAAAAATTTTTAAACTATCCTGCGAAACTGGTTATACATGGAAACTTACCATATATAGTGGGAAAGGCGAACAGAGGCAAGTTTCGCTTGCCACTGATGTAGTCCTGAAATTGTCTGCACCTCTTCTAGACGCCGGAAGGACACTTATAACAGATAATTATTATACAAGCCTAGAATTGGCAAATACATTAGTGCAAAGAAAAAACACTTATTGGGTACCCTTCGCAAAAATCGCCGGGGAAATCCAAAGGAAATAGTTACGAAGAAATTAAGAAAGGGTGAGATGATATCCAGAGAAAATCAGAAAGGTATAACCGTAACAAAATGGCGTGATAAAAGAGAAGTCCTAACATTATCGACTTGTCATACAGAAGAAACTACTGAACTTATTAGACGGACAGGACCCGTTTTGAAACCTAAAGCTGTTGTAGATTACAACTTCGTAAAGGCTTCAATTGATCTTTCTGATCAATTAGCAAGTTACGGAACTACGCTTCCGCGAAGTTTGAAATGGTATCTAAAGATTGCCATAGAACTTCTCTTGGAAACAGCTGTTGTAAATGCACGATTTTTATATAATTTGGTTAATTCAAAAAACATCAAGGTGAACGAATTTAGAGAACAAATAGTATTGGAACCTTTGAAGAGCGAAAAAAAGGTATCAGATAGTAACATTGCGCTTGGTGAAAATACTGCAGAACCTACATCATCCACTAAGAAAAAACCTATGGCAAGTCATAAATTTGTAAAAAAACCTGGAAGTTCCAGAGCTGGTCGAAAATATTGTAGGGGCTTCTACGAACGAAAGAAGAATGGAGAAATTCCCAGATCTAAAATATCAAAACTAACAACCTATTGTGCAGATTGCGTCGGGCAACCACCGAATTGCCTTCAATGCTTTAACAAAAAACATTATTCTTAAGGGGTTTATATATTGTTTTGTATTGATTTGCTTTTTTTAGAATTATTTAGTATGTATTATTTTAAAAAAAAATTGAAATATGTGAACATTTTGTCTGTTAACATGCTCGTAAGCAGACACCGGTGTCAGCCGTGGCAGTCAACCTGTTAAACAATTAAATAATAATAATAGTAATCATAATAATATCATGAGGTTCATACTACCATTATATTAAGTTTTTCTACATAGTGAAAAAAAATTGGACTTCCCCAATCGTGTGACTTACTCTAAAAAAGTGTTTTTGACCCACATATTCATTAAGCAAATAATATTTTGACTTTCATTTTCATTTACTACCTTTTCCGATTTTCAATCAATAAACTAAAAAATTAAAACATGATAACAATAATGATAATCCTAAGATAATATATGAAACGGCATTGTCAGTTAATCGTTTAAAAGGTAAAGTTAGTTTCAAAAGAGTACCATTCGTATTTACCATGAACAACTCAATGTTTTGAATGCTAATCAGCTAGTTCGTAAATATTTATAAAATAAACTTTACCAGTATTGTAAAAGCCTTAGTGGGATTCCCTTTCAATACAAATCGAACGTAAAACATTCGATGTTTTTTAAGGCAGGGGAATTCCAATTAGATTGAAAGTACCTAATATTACACAACTTGTCAACTGAGCTAAAATGGTACCTAATTTTAAGAAAAAATTTTGAGCAAACTATTTAAATTAACGGTAGCATTGAATAGGATCAGCAACGGTTTTTCTAATGTCTACATATGAAGATTGATGGATGCGCTAACAGCTGTTATATAACATTTCACCAGTATTTGCTCGACTCGAGAATTACAAAAAAAGTGTAACAGACGGTTTGCTGTATGTACAGTTTAAAAATTAAATAAACAAATTAATAAATTATTTCGGATAATTAATTGTTAAGTTATAGTATACTTTATTATTTATTATGTAATCAATTCTAAAAAAATTATACTTCAACAATTCTGATGTGGGTCAAACATCAATTACAACGGAAACGCTGGGCACTGCAAAATTGAAATTTTCATTTTATAAATTAAATGAACGAATTCGGCTGATATAGTAGAAAATTCTTAAAATAAATTAAGACTTAAAATTAATAAAGAGGAAGACTGTAATTAAATTAATGAATAGCCGGAGCTATTTTTAGAGGAAGTTGTACTGGTTTTACTTCCACATAAAATCTGTTTTTTTACTTGTAGTTTTACCATTTGCGTATGCATATGCTAATTTTAGATTTTCCCCAATATAATTCTTTTCCGTCGACCTCATTATAAAATTGAGTTTTACGTACTCCCTGCATAATCATAAAGTAACACTTTTTAAATGTAATACTTTTCGTCCGCAAACACTTTTCGTCCGCAAACATCTGTCAATGTCAATTATAATTTTATGTCAAATTAAATGAAGCCGAAGTAACCAGTATGAAAACCCATTTTTAAGAAAGGATGAATTTAGTGACTACATAGGATATTACAGTACTTTAGGTACATACTGAAACATTTTAGATACTGCAGAATATTGTTTGTTTACTTCCATTTATAACCTCAATTTCTCAATCCCACACAACTTTGAACAAAAACAATTTGTTGTTCAAATTACAAGTAAATGATTTTAAGTGCTTTGAAATGATATTAATAAATTGTTTATAGTTTCTACAATGTGCGAAGCATATAGAAGAGCCTGGTTGTAATCTCACAATACTCGATACATTGTTTTCAATATGTAACACTTTAACTTCTTTAAAGTTATTCATTTATAAGGTAAGACAGAATTCATACGACTTGAGATTGCTTTAGACAATTTTATTAGGTAACAGTTTGATACAGAAGCGGAGTTCCGATACAAAATTTTCACGATCATAAAATACAAAACTTACAGTAGAAGTGAGTTAATTATGGGTACCTTTCTATTACTGTATTTGATTGATGTAAATAAGTAATAATGCTAATGGAAAACACAAGAACAGTAATTACTTGTGAAAAATCATTTGAATATTGATTCTGTCGCAGGAAAAAACAAAATAGAATCATATAAGCCATCAACATTACTGGGTTCAAGATTTATTCGTACACAAAAACAAGGTGAATTTCACAGTTTTCAATAAGCTGAAAGAAGATTATTACATTTTTGAAACATTTTCGGAGTGAATCAAAAAACTACGTTTGCATACTTTCTTACGGTCAGGCAATATTTTTATTGAATATAAAATGATTATAAGTCTGACCACGGTACAAACTCAGTCTTATAACTATTATATGTCCAATTAGTAAGAATCGACTTTAATGTGTTTAATAGGAGAAACTTCATTACATCTTTGATCATAAACAATTAAAGAAATGCATTAATTTTGAGGGTAGACTTCCAACTATAACTACATTTTAAATATACTTCAAAATAACACTACCTAAATGTAATTTTTATTATTTTAATAAATTATAAAAAAGTACATGTTTTACCTATTACCCATCATAATCAAGTGCTCTTATAAATATTATGTGATTGTTGTAAACAAATGCTTTATCGGTACAATATTCGAACGCGGAAAGCTTTTATTTCCTTTAATAAATTTTGACACAAATGTTACAATACTGAACGGTGAAGTGAATATTAGGTACAGTAAAATCAGAACAAACGTAAAATTTTTGTTTAAAATTACTAAACATTTTGTTTTCAGTAAACGGTAATCAATAGAAAATTAATTAATTTAAGGTCAACGGAAAAAATTAATATGTACCTCGGAATAAAGTGCTTTTTAATAACCTCGCCTGTTTGCTTGCCTCGGCTAACGCCTCGGCCAGCAAATTCAGTCTCGTACATAAAAGTGCACTTTTTTGTCCTTGGTACATAAATAACTATTTCGGAAAAGGTTCCAGCATAATAATAACAATAAACTTGTGTCCGAAATGAAAATTCGTGTACCTATAAAATGAAACGTGCTAAATTACTACTTACAAAATTGGTACTTATTTCGAGATTTAATTTTATTGAGAAGTCTGGAGTCTGAAAAAATCCGGTTTTTTTCATTGTGATTCATTCATGTTATGATTTTAACGGTCAAGGTCTTTGATCAACTCTTTTTCCTACCGTTTCGCCATCTACAGAATAATAATGAAAACAACGCACAAAAAATTACAGAATATGTTCTGATTACAGATAGATTTCTGTACAAAATATTTCACCAATTTTATTTTCTGGATTTTCCACAAATGCGACACCAGTAGAAATATCAAATGCAAAAAGTTGCACAATTGTGCGTAATCGAATAAAAAATACATTCACTAGTTAGTGGCAAAGTGTTTTGATTTTTTTAAATTAACAAACATGGATGAATTACCGGAATGGCCTAATAATACAAGTGTCCAATGGACTCCAGAATTATTGCAGTTACTAGACGAACACGAAGAGGTTCCTCAAAACGACACTTTAATTAAATTTTTAAATACAAGTGAAAATTTTCGCGCCAAATTTCCCATCGATGTCGTGCGGTGTAAAATCTTAAAAGATTCGGTAGATTCGCAAATACTTGAAAATAATATAAATTCGGCTTACCCGCTCGTCCACGAATATGCATTAAAATTATTCGCGCAATTTTTATTGCATAAACAAGAGTTCGGAACTTCATACGAAAAACATGTGTATGAAAACATGACCATACTTAAATTTATAGATCGATTATTAAAGAAACGGGCTGTGATGTTTATGGGAAAATACGACAAATACATGCTTTTAGACGGTACTCAAGGTTCAGGAAAATGGGATTTAATAGGAAAAAATGAGAAAAATTCTGTATTAACTTTGCAAAACTGTCTAAGTTATGACGAAATAAAACTATCAGTTTTCTTATCAGTAAGTTCTTTCTCATATTTTATCAATAACGGCACCAGAAAAAATTATGGGAAACCCATTGCAAATAGAAGCAACATACAAAATGAAGGTGTTGTGATAGGTTTAATTGGTGCTAGACTTAGAAAAATTGGTGTAATGGAATACGAGGAGATGGTCATTTCCAAAAGCCAAAATACAAATCAAAACGGTTACGGAACTGATAAAAATAGTTTGCATTCGTTGTTTGCGGAATTTTATGAAGAGCCTTGTTTCACTTACGAACAAGTTTTAGAATCACAAAAAATCAACGAGCAACGTTTTACTTCAATAGGAAAAGATGCGTATTTTGATAATGTTGCATTTTCTAAACGAATTGCTCTCTCTATTGATACTTTACTAATTGAAGCCAATGAAAGAGCTAAGATAAAAAACACAACAGCATTTGTGCACGTGGTGGGAATAGGTTTAGGAGTTTGGAAATGTTCTGATCATCAAGAAGAAGTATTTGTTGAGACATTTGGGAAAAGATTACAGTAAGAATTTTTTTCTTTTAGTGATATTAAAGGAGTGAATTAATGAACTACTGGTAAATTTTAAAAAAGTCTTTACTGCCCAAAATTAAAAGCAATAGTAATTTTGTTAGTACCACGGTCACAGAATATTTATTCTGTACCTCGGTTACGTCTACGAACATGACAGTAAGGTACCAACCTATTTCGTCAAGAACAAAAAGTCAGTATTACGCTCCAGAATCTCGAAAATTTGAGAACAACACAAGGGAACCAGTAGAACTGAAAAAATGTAATATGTTTTGTTTAATTAACTGACTAGGTTAATGCCTCGTTAGCAAACTTTTAAGCTCAACAATTATATTAGTTTAGTAAATAATTCCTCCTTTGTTTTATTAATAAATTGTAAAAACCTTCTACGGTCAGCAGGGCCTTCAATAGGAGTTGAAAAAACAAAAAACAATGGTCCTTTGTTACGCCAACGTTTCGCCTACTGTAGTGTGGGTTTCTTCAGGGCATTTAAGGTAAGTGTGTTTTTTTTTGGTTAGTGTTAGTTCGCGTCTTATATTACATGTTGTTCGTTTTGTTTTACGTTACAAGTGAATTTTGTCTATTTATTAAATTTTCATTTGTCAGTTGATGGTTTATAAATGGATGCAAGTTAGTTCCAATATAACCAAAAAAACACACTTACCTTAAATGCCCTGGACAAGCCCACACTACAGTAGGCGAAACGTTGGCGTAAAAAAGGATCATTGTTTTTGGTTTTTTTAACTCCTATTGAATGCCCTTTTGACCGTAGAAGGTTTTACAATGTATTAACAAATATATTGTTTAACTCTAGTAAAATAATCTATTGCTTGTTCAAAGCTTTGCATTTTTAATTTTAGGATTCTAGGTAGTACAATAACGGCGGTAACGGACGTGTACTTTTCATACTTTAATAAAGTAAGCGCTTGCGCAGGGCACAAGTCGAGTTCGTTAATGAAAGTCAAAGGTCATCCTCGAGGAATTAAAATTTATTTAGGTCAAAGAGATCCGCATAATAAACTCACTGGAGTCGATGCAGGTAAAATTCTAAGATTTACCTAGATTTATTAATTCATTTATTTTTAGACAAAGTTTTGGTTGTATCCTACGCGTGGGACGGTAACTCTTTACCTGGTAACGAATTTTGGAGTGGAAAGCTAGCATCTACGGGCGATTCTGCCGCAGCAGCTTCTACCCAAATTACGGAAATACACAATCCGCATATTAATTCCAAAGTATGTGCGGCGAATCTGCAGATCGTGACTAGTAACGGGTTGATACCGTACAAAAATATAAAGAAACTATTAATACTACTTGTAAAAGGAAGCGAAGTGAATGATATTCTGGAAAGTGTTTTTTATAAATGTTTTTTCAACTTCTGTAATTTTTCAAGAAATAAATTTACCTACTCTTAGAAATCTATCTTATGATATAACTCTATATCGTAGACTCTTATAGTTAAAAGTCAGAGTGATCCTTCTTTGAAAAGCTGAAGAAAGGAAGACTTCAAATATGCCTTTATTTTGAATATTTTAATTATTCAGAGTGATTCATTAACAATGGGAAATCCGGAAACTAGAGATAACTACATGTGAGATTTTAAATAATGATAACAAACCAATTAAAATTACGTCTTGTATTTCCGAAAATATCGGATAAGGCACGTTTGAGCCAATGGGCACCATTTGACATATAGTATCTCCAGCTTCCGGATTTCCCATTGTTAATGAATCATCCTGTACTAATTTCATACTTACGTCAAAACGTACGTCAATTTTCTTTAGAGTTTTTTCGTGTGTGTTTAGGGGTTTTGGTGCAAATATAAAATATGGAAGGTGATCAGTACCTTACAGTACTCCATGGTCAACAAGAAAAACATTCACCACTTTGGTTTCCGGAATTAAACGTCAAAACGTATGTCAACTAGTGTCGTTGTCTCAACTACTTTTTATGGAGCATACGCTTAACACTCTCAATAAGTATAAAATAACGTGAAAAAGTGGGATAGAATATACATGTACTTTCGGTAAGCTTCTTAATGAGTCATTGGATTGATGTACTGTGCATAGATAAACGAGTGGGGTAGATATGCCGCTACTTATACTTTCTACGTAACAAACTGAAGCTTCGTTTGGACACATCAGATGATAATTTTTCGTTTGTGTTTAGTTACTACATTTTAAATTGTCATTAAGCTTAAGTCTATTTGTAATTAAGTTTGTGTAATGTTAGAATAAAATACAATTCGTTATATTTTTCAATTATTTTGCAACGCCACTAGAATCAATCATTAATTAAATTTGTGTGATGTTAGAATATAAATACATTTTGGTTATGTTTTTCAATTATTTTGAAACATCACTGTCTTTAAGGTTAATTTTTAATTTGAGACATTCAGCTTCATTTTCTGTTTAGGTAAGTGTGATAAGGCGTATCTACACTACTTCTATATCATTGGTACTGTGCAAGTCAAATATTATTAAGATGGTTTTTCATATGTTTTCACTACACGGTTATTTCCGATATAGTGAGGTACACCGCATCAGCGATAAAAACTGCATAGGGATGGGATAAGGACTATTTTAAATGTGGATCTGTCATTGACATGAAACATGAGTTTGTTTAACCTTGAAGTCTTAATAATTGTTACTGCACTCAGTACCTAAGTATTGTTTGTAGCCAAGTATTGTTAGAATGATTTCCGATTTTGTCTCCAATGCACCTACCAAGTGTGAATCAAGAAGATGAAAAGAAACATTTAAATTTTTGATTCCCAAAATTTAAATAATTTTTAATGCAACTCTCTGCCGTTCAGGCTTACGTCTATAATGCAACCGAGTAGACACATAGTACCTACAGAGCAAGAATTTACTTACTAAAATGTGATATTTGTAGAAATCTGTATTCGGTAAGATGCCGCCTGTGAACTTTTCAATATTGAGTAAAAGCCAACCGCATTTTTAACGCAGTATTTCAAATTTTTGCCAACTGAATAAAACAGTGCCCGGTGATAATTTAGGTAGGTATTACAAACTGCACCTGCATAATCGTGTTTATCAATTAGAAATGAAATCTGCATAGCAAAAGATGGATGGCTTAAAAATAAATTATAGAAATAGAACACCTAGAAGAAAAACATGACCACTTTAATATACATAAACTAGTAAAAGAAACTACCGGGCGAAGAAAATGTTCAAACTTCAAACCTAAATGAGAAGTAACGATGTCAATAATAGAACCATCACAGACATTAATGAAATACTCAAGCATTGGAAGAAATGCATAGCAGAATTAGTTAGAGAACGTGTTTTAAACATCAATATGAAGATATTAAAATCAGAAGTTATTCATGCAATAAAACATAGCAAAACAGGAAATGTACCCGGACCAGACGATATATACATACAAATTATAAAACTTTTTGACGAAGACAGTATCGGATACATAGTAAAATTGTTTTATTTCTGACCGGGATATTATAAGCTTATATCGTCATAGTTACTTTATCAATAAAGAGGGTCATAACTCCCTTGGGACATTATACATTCTATAATTCCCTCTAGCTTTCACAAGTAAAAATAAAATAAAAAATGCTAATATACATATATGTGCATATATTTATGAAATAAAAACTGAACCATATTTTATACTGACTTCCAAAAAAATTGCAACACCTACAAGTTGTTGAACGATTTTAATGAAATTTTCAGGAAACGTCTATTTTCATTAAACAAAGTGATGATTAAAATTTAAAAACAAAAGAACAAAAGCTTAAAAAGTTTGTTCACTAATGAGTTGCTCCGCCACTATTTGTAATGCACTCATCTAGACGGCTTGGCATCCTATCAATCAAGTGATCTATAACTGCTTGTGGTATATCATCCCAAGCTTCTTGAATCCGTTGCTGAAGATTGTGTAAATTATCTGGAATATGCGGTATATTACCCAGTCGCCTACCAATCATATCCCATACATGTTCAATTGACGCCAAATCAGGCGACCGAGCAGGCCATGGGAGGACGGCAATGTTAGATTCTTCCAAAAACCGTGTTGTAGCCCTTGCCGTATAAAGGCGCGCATTATCCTGCTGGAAAATGGGATTTTGCAGCCCCGGAAGATATGGAAGGCCAACTGGTTGTAGCACATTAGCAATGTAACCAGCTGCGTTAAGGTTGCAGTCAATAAAGACCACGGGTGATCTGCTACCATAACATATATTGCACCCCATATTATAACTCCTTGAGTGAGGGCTGTGTTGCTTTCCACAAAAAATGTTGAATTTTTACGTTCTCCACGCATCCGTCTGACCCTCCTACGACCATTGTGGGCCCATAAGCAAAATCGGGACTCGTCACTAAACAAAATTTGATGGCGTTCTTGCGCCCAATTAACCCTTTCGTTGCTCCACTCTAGTCTGCGTAGACGGTGAAGTGGTGTAAGAGGAAGACATAAAAATGGACGATATGAACGCAATAAACAGATGACATTGACATCCTAAGTCCTGTGTATGACAGTGATGCGTACTGTAACCCCTGTTCCTTAACAATATTTGCTCATTACTTTTGCCCGACCTTATAAGACTCAGAGGACGGTATGAAAATAAATGGATTATTTATTTATTTATTCGTATGGTACATTTTAAATATTGTATTGTGGTGTAAGTATTATGTATGGTGCCCCAGAAGATCAGTATAAATCTGTATAGTGTGGTGACAAAACCGTGTGCAATAGTGGATTGGTTCGTCTTGGCAAAGTATTTGCTTCAAGGTTTAGGAAAACCACTAAAACCTAAACATGCCAACCCTTACCTACCTTAGTATTCACATGTAATAATATTACTTAAGTGTGTGAACATTATAGAAGGTAAATAAGAACATAAAATATAACAGAACAGTCATTGCATGACGACATATAATGGACCGGTCCAAGCCCCAGTCACGACAATGACGAAAAAAATAGTAGGTTAAAGAAATAGCAAAACAAAATAATAGAAAAACAAATAATCAGGACAAGAATACAAAATATTGCTAAACTTCAGATGTTCTTCAGATTCGTAAGCCATAATATAGCTTCATCCGTTAAATTATGAATGTTTGGAAAGCCTCCTTTAAACTTCGTTAATTGACAATCCTACCATATGTGTAACGGTCTCCGATTCGTTTCCACAGTCACAATTTGGATTAGAAATCGCACCCCATTTACACAACATAGAGTTGCATTTTGAATGGCCTGTTCTTATGTGATTTACTTTTGACCAAATTTTTCTTTTTTGATCAAAGCCCGGGACTTCTATTGTTGGATCATCAATGAGATGTTTATTGAAAACATCGACTCCAGACCATAATTTTTTCCACTCTTCAACTTCAGAAAAAGTCGTACTTAAGTAGTCTTGCAACCATATAGGACTTCGAGATTTAAGTCTTTTAGCAGGAGGGTTGTTAATGTCATTCCAAATTGGTTAGTTTTTGTTAAGTTGGCATTTATCCCATTCTCGTTTTAACGCAGCTTTTCGTCGAATGTTGGATGGAGTAATATTAGAAAGAACAGGAAGCCAACTGAGAGGAGTAGATTTAATTGTTCCACTAATTATACGCATAGTGAAATTCAACTGGGCATCTATTTTTTTTTGTATGCAAATTATTCAACCAGACAGGAGCACAATATTCTGCTCTGGAATAAACTAATGCTAATGCAGCTATACGAAGTGTCTTTGTATCTGTTCCCCAAGTTGTTCCAGCTAATTTTTGAATGACATCATTTCTTGTTTTCATTTTTTGTTTGACTTTTCCTAAATGAACTGTGTAAATTAAAAACGTATCTAAAGTTACTCCCAGATAAACTGGGTAAAATTTTAAAATTTACGTTATGCGGACGATATACAGTCATAATAGCCGACTGCCCAGAAGCACTACAACGAATGATGTTATAAATTATTGTTATAAATCAACATTGGCAAAACAAAAGAAATGGTTATAAGTTATAAAACAACTACGGTCCCAACAAATATATCTATATATAAAAACCCATTTAACAAGTTCTAAGGTTTAAATATCTAGGATACTGGATAACGAAGAGTTACCCAGATATAGAAATAACAAGCCAAATAGAACAAGCAAGAAGAGTATTTCTTAACATGAGAAAGCTACTAACCAATAAAAACCTTAATCTAAAACCGTTTTGCTAAGGGCTACGTCTACATCGTACTATTATAAGGAGCCGAAACGTGGACCCTTAAAGTTAACATGGAAGGGTTCAAAATGTGACTTTTCAGAATATTATTAAGAATACCTTGGACAGCACACATGATCAATGACGAAGTCTTGTAAAGAATGGCCAGAAACAGAAAACTCCTCACGACAATAAAAAAAGAGAAAGGTTGCATAAATGGGGTGACACTTTCCGCAATACGAAATACCAATTCCTAAAACTTATCATAAAAGAAAAAATTAAGAGTAAACAAGGTGTAGGAAGGAAGAAATACTCATGACTCAAGAACTTTAAAGACTAGATAAATTTAGATACACACTCCTTATTTAGAGCCGCACGGAATCGAGATGATTTTGTTGAAATTGTTGCTAACATCCACTAAGGATGTTGAACTTCGAGAAGAAGAAGAAGATATTTTTTCTATTTTCTCGACATTAATGTTTGTAAAAGTGTGCAATTATATTTATAAAACGTGTCATGATTTAGATTTACTAGTTTGACAGAAAAACTAATAAACTTTAATGATTGAATTTTAGAATTAGAATTATTTTTTCAACAAGGTGATACGTTTATTAGTCTAGGCCATGTGGAGTGCTGCGCAAAAATGTTTTTTTTTATTACAATGTTCGTTATTCTCTATCTCGGATATTCCTCCAGTTCTATTTCACTCCTGGTAAGCAAATATAATAGTTCACTTGATAGTTCATGTTGGACAATAAATTCTAGCGATAATGGTTTCACAAAATATAGTAGTTTTTTTAAATGAGCCTCCACACTCGCAGAGTTCACGAGCCCTTTACTAAAATATATTCAAATCGACATTCACTACGCCACTGGTATAAGTTAAACAGAGAAGCGGCAATTCGTAGTAATTCCCGTGTTTACAACTGATTAGATGATGTGTTTATAAATCCGAAATCCCTCCGATACATCCTTGAATATAGTGTAGCTCAGAAGACTAATGTGTACATGTAAGTTAACTTTTGTTTATATAAAAAACATTACATTATTATTTTGCCCAATTTTACTTAAAATCAATTGTAGGGAAATACGCAGTAACCTTCTAATATTTGTATAGTTAATCCCATAGATAGAGTCCGAGTCATAGTTTAAGAAATGGTTAAATTTTCCTTTTACCTGATAAGTAGGTTAATGTATTTAAAAATATGTTTGAAATATAATAATCTTAACATCATGTTTATTTAATTTCTTTGTTGATTTTTAGTATAAATATTTATTCTCGGTTTGCGGTTTAGAATAAATCTAGAGATGAAATTATTTTTTTTATATTTATATTTTTTCTTAATGTTTGAGTTACATAAAAAATATTTTACAAAATTAAATATTTTCTCGGTTTCAGGTAACTGACACTAGAACTAAGTCCCCTGCTTCCATTTTTTTAAATCAATATGTTGTTGATTTACCGTATCTTAATCCTGTCTTGTGTTGCCCAAGTGAGTAATATTGGTTTAATAATGGTTTATGGTTTGCTAGCGCATTTGGTTACAAATGACATTGTCAATAGGGTACGCCGATCATATTTGATCACAATAATATTCACCAGTTCACTAATCAAGTTATTACTAACTACCATGAAAGACCATAATTATGATTTTTGTTGCTACGTGCTACGCGACAAACTTACATCATCATTAATCAATTCAGTGCATGTGTACTGCTGAACAATATGGGTATTAAAAGTAGATTGTGTTGTGGAACCCATTTTTGGTAATATAGCAATAATATGGAACAAGGTACTAAAATGTGATGAACACAAAAGTACTCTTTTGTGCAACTAGGAATTCAGAAAAAAAATAGAATTTGGCACATTAATACATTATATCACATATTCAGTGGGTTGCATAATCGCACCTATTAAAATTAGAAACATTTTATCTCACAACAACTTTTTAAAGATATCATATAGTAAATCATTTAAAATACGAATTAATGTAGTATTAGAGTAATATTCATCTACTGACATATAAAATAGAGAATACCGCAACATAAAAATAGTATTGTATTCTTAAATATTAATAGCTGATTGTAGCTTACACTGTCAATTAAACACAAATGAATAGAGCGGTACAGAAAAATTACATGTAAATATATTGGAAAGGTAACTGAATCAAAATCTTTAATTAACACCCCGTAGTATTTATATTGAACTATCGTCAAGTAAGTTTTGTTTCAGATATCCAAAATGTTTATAATTCCTGATTGGCCTTTAAGACCCATTTGGACGGAAGACAGATTAAACGCTCTTTTCAAAGATGTAAATGGAGACGAAATTCAAAACGTGACATTGGAAGAAATTCAAGAGAAAAGCGAACATTTTCCCATTAAGTTTCCGATCGACAGTGTTCGTTGTAAAATCTTAAAGAACTTCATATCAAAAGAAACTCTGGAAAGTAATGTAAATTCGGTGTATCCCGTAATTCACGAAAAAGTCCTTCCTTTATTTTTGGATTTTTTGTATCAGAAAGCTAGATTTGGAAGCCCTTCGGAACGAGAGCTGTATGAAAACATGACAGTTTTGGAACTCGTTGAGCGACTACTTACGAAACGAGCAGTAGTTTTTATGAATGAGATGGATAGCTTCTTGTTGTTAGATGGTAGCAGAGGTTTTGGAAAGTGGGAAAAAATTGGGTCAGATTCTGAACCTGAAAAGTTTAACATCAAAAACTGCATAAGTTACGATGAAATTAAGTTGTCCGCCTTATTATCGGTTACTTCATTTACAAGTTTTATCAACAACGGAAATCGTCACAATCGTGGGGTTTTCAATCGTGAAAGTGTAGAACCACAAGGTATTATTATAGGTTTGATTGGTACTCGATTTGAAAAACCTAAAGTCATGGAGTATGCCGATGTTATAATTACTGAAAATCAAAATACACACGGTAATGGGTATGGAAGATCATTTGTACCAACAATGAAAAGTGTATTCGCTGGATTTTATGGAGAATTGCCGCTTTTATACAGTGAAGCGATAGAATTAAAAAAAACTGAAAAAAATCGATTCAATGAAATCGATAATGGAGTTTTATTTAACAACAACGTTTTTTGTAAAAGGATAATACTTTCTATCGAAACATTATTATTCGAAGCTCAAGACAGGGCCAAACAAAAAGGGACAACTGCTTTTGTTCATGTTGTTGGAATTGGTCTTGGAGTCTGGAAAATATCATCCCATCAAGGACCTTTATTTCTAGATACCTTCGTAAAAAGATTAGAGTAAGTATTTATTTTTACTTGTTAGTACGCATTCATTTACTACTCCGAAACGAGGCAATACCTTATAGATTCTTTTCCAGTGATTGGTCACATTTATAAAATAATTTTGTTACATATTGTTTTTTACTAGTTTATTTTAGCATACGAACGTGTTATTCTAACACTCAAATGATTTCGTGAAGTCAACATAGAAATCAATATTTTAATTATCATCCCAAATAAAGTTAATAAATTTGCGTAATTATACCAAACAAATTTGTTGATTTATCGAATAGATTAATAAAATTATGTCACAGCATTCCGATAATAAAAATTTAGGTATTTAGATACAATTCCCAAAAACAATCGGCTTACATATGAATGCATATTTACAAACATCTTGTAAATAAAACAACTGCTTATTTCGTTTAGTATATTATTTTATGTGAGCATTTAAAATATTCTAGGATTGTATTGTTAACGATTTGTGTCACCTTTTGCATCATTTGACGACAAAATTATTGCGTACATGAAATCAAATTTCTTATCAATGTGAAGTGTTAATAGGTTAGAAAATAAATTGTATTGTAGATATGTTTCATTTTTAGAGTACACGGTGAAAATCTGCATTCGATTTCGGATGTTGTTTTTGCCCACTTTGGAGACCAAGCAACTGCTGGAGGTTATAAGAACGGTGAGATTTTACCCATCTCGGGTCATCCAAAGAAAGGAATAAAGATTCACTTATCAAACCGCGAACCTCATACTAAACTGAAAGATGAAAACGATGGAAAACTCTTAGTTGTGTCTTATGCATGGGATGGCAATGCTTTACCGGGTAACGAATTTTGGCTGGGATCTTTAGCAGGCTCGGGAGATCCTGCCGCGGCATCTTCCACCCAAATTGCCGAATTACATAACCCTCACATTAATTCTAAAGTATCCGCTAAAAATTTAAAAATTGCAGGGCCGTTTGGTATTGTACCTTTCAAGAAATATCGAGATGTTGCGGTGGTTAACTCGTAATCACTATGTGATGTGACTCATTGTATAACTAACATCCAACTATATTACAATGTGAATAATTTTGTTTTATTCTATGTATTCTATGTTACCTTTTATTTTAAATCATACAGTTTTAATTATATTATAGGTAACTTTTTATCTATTTTTTAACAATCTTTTACAATTCTCATCTCCTAGCAACACTCAACCACACCATTTGTATTGTATTTAAATTTCAATCACTTGAATAGTAAATCAAACAAGAGCTGGATTAAGTCTTTACGTAAATTGTGATACGTAATTGCTAATGAATGATAAAAGTGAAAGTAGGAAGAGAGCAAATAGTGTAGGGCAGTTAGATAAATATTTTAAAATAAAAAGAGAGTCTAACGCAAAGGAGCAAGAGGCTTTTATAAAAAGTAAGAAAACGCAGGAGATCACCGAAGGCAGACAAAAAAAGTAGCGTAAGGGACAACACAGGAATAGAAAGGAAAGAAGAAAACACGCCAGTAGAAATGGAGGAAATTCTAAAAAAATGGAAGAAATAAAAGCGAACTCAAGATGGAAATAGCAAAAATCACGAAGAAATGAAAAAAGAATTCAGGCGGCTTAAAGAAAAATGGCAAGAAAAGCAGAAGGTATGGAAAGAAGAAAAGGAAATAATGGAATGCAGAATCAATAGAATGGAAGAAAAATTGGAGAAACAAGAAAAAGAGAAGAAAAAATTGAACATAGTGATAAAAGGTCTGGAGGAAGAGAATAGGGAAGATAAGGAAAAGGTAGAAAATGGATAGAAAAAAAATTACAACTACAGACAAAAATAGAACATAGTGGGAAGGGATAAAATCAAACAAGTAGTGATTGCAAAAATGCACCAAAAGAAAAAACTATATGGAATAAGAGCAGTAATAGAGCATGATTTAACATGGAAGGAAAGAAGAACACAAATGAAGTTAAGGGAAATGGCAGATAAACTAAAAGAAGAAGGAAAGGCAGTCAAAATAGGGTACAAAAACTTATTATTAATAATGTAGTACTTATATGGGATTAAGAGAAAGAGAGTGTAAAAATAATAAATCCAAAAAACGGGTAGAAGAAAAGAAACCGGATGGAAAACTGGCAACAACAATGGGCATGAACAGGAAAATGAGACGCAAAAAGAATAGACCAAGTAAAAAAAGGGGCATGGAAAAAGGACAAAGTAAAATGGACGGAAGAGGAGAAGGAGGAATATGAAATGGAAACAAGGAACAAAAAGATTTTATTCTGGAATGTGGCTGGGATAAAGAATAAAGGGAGGATTTTGGGAATATATAAAGGAGTTCGGGATGGTGGGACTGGTAGAAACCTAGATAGAGGAGAAGGAGTGGGAAAAAGGAAAGATAAGATGCCAGAGTAGTATGATTGGAAGGTACAGTTTGTGGAGAGAAAAGAGAAAAGAGGAAGAGCAAGTGGCGGGATAATAACAGAGGTAAGGAAAGAATGGGGCTGCAAAGAAGAAGGGGAGGGGAAACAAAAGCAAGGTGTAGTAAAAAGATACATAAAGACGGGCTAAGGAGAAAGCTACACGATAATAACGATATATGGGAAGGAGATGGGGAAACAAGGAAAAATATAGAGGAAGAATTGGAAGAAGGGGGAGGAGGGAAATTAATAATTGGAGGGGATTTTAATGCGAGGATAGGAGAGGAAGGGGGAATGATGGTAAAAGGAGAAGAGGTAAAGAGGATATCATTGGACAAAAAGATAAACGGACAGGGTAAAAATTTAATCGATATGTGCGAAGATAGGGTGGACAATTCTAAATGGAAACATGGAAGAAGGGGAGAGGGGATTATACGTTTGTGAGTGAAAGGGGGGAAACGATAATAGAGTGCTGGTGAATGAAGGAAGTATGGGGAGTATAGAAAAAATGAGAGTAGGAAATGAAGTGGAATCGGATCACCAACCTTTAGAGGTGTTCCTAAATGAGGAAGAAGAAAAAGAGAGAGAAAGAGAGAAGGAAGAATGGAGAGTTAAGAAATTATGGACAGATGAAAATATAGAGAAATATAGAGAGAGGATGGAGGAAGAGATTGAAACGGGGAATGAAGTGGAGGAAGTAATAGAAGGAATAGTAAAAAGATGGAAATGGAGGTAGAAAAGAGAAGACAAAAAGAACAAAATAAAGAAAAGGGAGGGTGGGAGAAGAAAGGAATGGTGGAATAAAGAATGTGAGGAGGCAAAAAGAAATGTAAGAAGAGGAAGGAGAAGTTGGAAAAAAGACATATAAACATAGAAGAGTATAAAAGAATAAAGAAAAGTATAAAGATAGTTGTAAAAAAAAGAGAAATATAAAAGAAAGTAGAGGAGGAAATAAAAATAATAAAAAACGAAGAGAACTATGGCAGTTTGTAAATAAGGGGAGGGAAAAGGGAAAGAGAGGAAGCACAAAAGTAGATGAGAAGAAATGGAGGGAACATTGTATAGAATTACTTGAAGGGCAAGAAGAAGAGCCAAGAGGTTCAAGAAAAGGGGAAAGGGAAAGAGAGAGGAGAGAAGGGACGATAGCGAGAGAAGAGGTGGAAAGAGCGATGAATAAAGTGAAGAGAGGGAAGGCGGAAGGGACAGACGGAACAATGGAAATATACGGGGGAAAGGATGAGAGAACGAGTGAGAGAGTTATTAAGCAAAATTTGGAGAGGGGAAGGGCTGCCATGTAAATGGAAAGAAGTTATAATATGTCCGGTATATAAAGGTGGGGAGAGGAAAGAAATAAAAAATTATAGAGGGGTGAGCGTAGCAAATATAGGGTACAAGTTATATGCAGAGGTATTGAGACAGAGATTGGAGAAAGAGATAAACGAAAAAATTGTTGGGGGACTGGCAAGCAGGATTTAGGAAAGGACGAAGGACGATAGATAATATATATATATATATATATATAGACAAGTGATAAATAAGGAACTAGAAAAGAAGGGAGGGAAGATGTTAGCTATGTTCTTGGACCTAAAGGCGGCATTTGACAATGTGAATAGACAAAAATTATGGGAGACGTTACGGAAAAGACATATAAGAGAGGACTTGGTGGGTGCGATACAGGAGATATACGAGGAAAGAAGGTGTAAGACAAGAATGGAAGGAAAACTAGGAGAGATCTTTTGGACAAAGAAGGGGCTGAGACAGGGGTGCCCTTTAAGCCCAAGTCTTTTTTCATTGTACATAGGGGATTTAGAAGAAGAAATGAGAAAGCATCAAAGGGAGGGGTGGTAATAGGAAGAGAGAAGGTTTGGCTACTGGCATACGAAGATGACATAGTAGTGGTGGCAAAGAAAGAAGAAGAAATGAGAGGAGCAATAGAGATAATAAAAAAGTACTTGGAAAGAAAGGATTTAAAACCAAACGTACAGAAAACAAAAATCATAGTGTTCCAAAAAGAAGAGGTAGGAAGAAAAATGTTAAATGGAAATGGGGCGAGGAGGAAATAGAGACCGTTAATGAGTGGAGATATTTAGGGTATATTTTGAGATATGACAACAAATATGAAGTTCATGTTAGAGAGCTAAGAAAAAAGGGTTTAAAGGGGAGGGAGGGGAGAAAGAAGGAAAGTTTAGTTATAGGTAAATAAAATACTTGAATCATTTGTTAATTTTAAAAAGAACAACCAACCACGCCAATTTAGAATATCGCAACATATTATCTTAAATATTATATTTTGTAATTAAAATTGATCTAACAATAGATAAAGGCTTAAAATGGAACCAGGATTAGAGACTGACATCTGTAGTTTAGGTATTAATTTTGCATCGGACGCTGAAATAATAAAATAATTCTAAAAATACGTAAAAATTCAACAATTTTGAAAGTGCCTTCTAGC
Source organism: Abscondita cerata (assembly GCA_030710515.1). Taxonomy (NCBI): domain Eukaryota; kingdom Metazoa; phylum Arthropoda; class Insecta; order Coleoptera; family Lampyridae; genus Abscondita; species Abscondita cerata. The sequence continues at coordinate 74,121 of JALBCR010001516.1, read as the reverse complement.
GTTGGTCGTATTCAAATTTGACTACTTATAAACCGTATCCTCTAGAATAGTTTCCATTCCAAAGTTAACTTAAAACACGGTAGTATTCTCTTTTTTGCGGTGATTGAGCGATTTCTGCCAAAGTTTAATCAAAACTGCATTCCTATACAAAAACCTCAAATCCGAGTGTTTTTACAAATTTACATATAAACAGACTGACATCCCACATCAAATCCATAAATTGTAAATACTGTGGAATTCTCGCATTCAACATAAACCCACTCGTGAAAAATCGAGTCGATGAACGCAAAGAACTTCATATAAATTAACTAAACTTTTTTGGTAACATATTCTTAAATTTTTCTTTGAAATCTAGATTTTTAAAGCACTTCTAAACGTATACGTATTATATTATTTAGTTTATCTACCTATTAGCTTCCAAATAATTATTTGCGGCATTATAGGTTTGTTGTTATGTGAAAGTTCAAATAGAAATCTAGATGAAGTGTGAAATGATGAAACTTAATTAAAAGATGGCAATAACGCATTCTCACTTGTTAATGAAGCTAAATTTGAAAGCGCAACTTGTTTTCTTTTGTACTCCAGTATAGAGTTGTACCTATTGCTTTAGTTCTTCCGATCTCACAGTTACTGATATAATCGCAATAGGAAACTGAAACAATTAAGTGAAGACAACGTGCTCAATTACTTATTTATACAATGGTTTAGTATATACGTGTGAAACAATTGATCGTCAATTTTGATAGATGTTTGTAATAAGAGTCATAATTTGTCATCATAATTGTAGCAAAAATTCATAATAAAAATTCGATACACAAAGATAACAATGTATGTCCGCACTACGTACGTATGAGTACTTGATATACGGTCAACCCAAAGTATGCAAACAATAAAATTGCGAAAACAAAACAATTAAAATGTTATACATCGCAAATGAGTATTTGCGATTGCGTTCAGAGATTATTTACATACATAAGTTGTCAACATCATCATCGCTCAAAATCTTAGGACGTTAATACAAGAGCCGCATCCATAATTAGGAAAAATTACAATAAACCATCTGGGAATGGTTAAAGAATTTTAATTAGATTTTTGTCACCTACTACTTTTTGCAATAAACTTCCTTCGAAACAATATAAATTAACATTTTTCTAAACAGTATAATCTAATGCTTTACATTCCTCGATGTTTACTTCAAATCTAACACTGAGAATGTTGCATTAATACCTGCAGATCACCTTTGTAAATGGTAAGCAGGTGGCCGGAGCCCTCCGTAGTTCCCCCTTTAATCAAACTATACCTATTCCAACTACAGTTGCAGAATGTTACCCAAGCCATAGTTTTTAGTTACCTTAAGACTGCGTACCTTCGCATCTGTGTATAATATCATTGATTATAAACTTATAATATTGTGATTATTTGTGAATATCTTTTTTGTTGAATGAGAAATAAATTGTTTCAAGCTATTTTGGAATTTGTACTAGCTATTCAAGTAAGTATTATACAAGTTCTTATGTTTCAATTAATTGGTTCTAGGATAACAACAATTATAAATTCTTAACTAGAAAGTGAAATGTTTAGGGCATTTAAAGAATTCCATTCATAAGTTAACAACTACGTTTAATTAATATCACATACAAATTTGGTAAACGATTTTGACCAAACAGGATGCGTATGTTCATGAATTAATAAAAAATGTCATTTTGAATTTGTTTATAAAAATGATAAAGCTTATTGATTTCTTTTGAATCGTCCTTGAGGTTGTTTCGATCTTTGACTGTTGTTTTTTTCTAAAGCCGCATTACCTGTAGTGAGTCATCTCGTTTTCCAATATATTCACAAGTCAATCATAATTAAATAAATTTTTTTTCAATAGGCTGTTTAGAATTTAACCTTGGTAAAATATTTTGATTTTATATATGAAAACTAGTTCGCAAAAGCCATTTGGTTATATAAGGTCGAAGATATTTCAAAAGTGGAACAATGAATATCGCAATTAATTAATTATTACATACACATTAACTGTAATTCAAGTTTTTATTTAGCAATTACCTTCTTGAATATATATTTTTATTTTTACATAATCGTTATTGCAATTGTCCTAAAAATAAAGTTTGACTTTAATTTGCATGCAAGAGTGGTGAAGTGACAATAGTTATTCGAATTGTGTTTGGCTCAATTGGCCATCAATATACTAAAATGTTTTGACTATTGAGTAAAAAAGAAAAGAATATTTTAAAATATTACATTTTTTGGTGGCCATAAAAACAAAGGTTACTTTTGTATAAAAGATACCTTAATTTTTGTACGTAAAATACAATATTTTTGGTTTTTATAAAATATTTACCGTTTCCATTAACTTATACCCAACATATACTATATCGTTTGTATGTAGATTACGTTTTTTTTTAAAGTTTGAGCAGATAACACTAACAATAGAAACCGCAATACTAAGTGTTTATCATTAGTTAGTAAACCTCATTTTATTTCAGTCAACATTACAATACGGTATCTATACTTTATCCAAGATTTTAAAAATCATTACACAATAAGTTAAAAGCAGTGACCGTTTACATTAACCTTGATTGGTGAAATTAAAAAAAAACACACATTTAAATAGTGTTATTGCGATGGTCAAGGACGTATCAAGATAGATTCCTAAAAAGTTTGTTGGTAGAAGAATTAGATTCGTATACAGTGTTTTCAATATAAGTGTATAATGGGATTGGACTCTTGTAAACTGGTCTTTAATTAATTTTATATTTAATTTTCACAATTTTTCATTGTCATTACTGAACAGAACATATTTTCAGTACGACGTTTCGTTTTCGAAATAGTTTCATTTTTTACGGTTCTTATTTGTATTTTTAAATTTAAAGCTATTTTAAACTCTAAAATAGGCGATATATCACTTGCATGTACTTATCATTTAAAATTAGTTAAGAAAAATATTCACAATTCGGACTTAATGATTGAAAAACATTCGTCTGAAAAAGGGGTTCTTTTTAATAACTCGGTAAAGCACAAAAAATTCTGAAAATTTATTGGGTGTGAAAATGTAATGATTAAAACCATAGAATAAACATTGAAAAATAAAATCAATATTTTTCGAGAATTCAGTAACCAATTATGGAAATTTTACTGAAATAGTCTTGACTGTTTAGACCAATGCGCAATGCAAGTGTTGTATCAACTATTTTGGAGTTCAAATAGTTTTAAAAATAAAAGTAACAACACTATTTAGCTTTCGAAAACGAAATCCAACTGAAAATCTTGGGACGTCACCTTGTCTGCTTAAAAAGTTCCTTTGCTTCTTAAGAACTTTCTCCTATTTGTTTTACTATCTTTCCTACCTCTCCATTCTTGTTTTTCTTGGTAATTTATGTCATGTTTTAATGCAAAGTTTCAAGCCACATGCGTTATTTTGTTGTACTTTAGTGCACACTGTAAAAAAATAAATCAATTCAATTTCACGGCCTACCCAGGCCATTTTTTTATAGAACACTTAGTATGCTTTCTACATGGAGTTCCTTCCTTATAAGCAAAATGTGTGTCTTACGACATCTCGTGTAAAAGCATTGACACGTATGATTAGTATAAACTAAGAAAAATGCCAACAGTTAATTGTAACGACATGTGTGCGTTTAACGTGCATATCGCTATCTAAGCAACAGCTTTAATGCTTGAAACGCACGTGTGTCGATAAAGCCAAGTAAAAACTTGTACAGAAGCATAACACGCAACGAAAGAACACCTGATGCCGCATTTCGCTCTTATTATGAGCTCATCAGAGGTGTATACTTAAGTGCGGTATACAACTGTACAAGACGGCGGTTGGTCTTTTAAACTCTCGTGGAGCAATGAACATAAGCAAAATGTGTGTCTTACGACATCTCGTGTAAAAGCATTGACACGTATGATTAGTATAATAAGAGCGAAATGCGGCATCAGGTGTTCTTTCGTTGCGTGTTATGCTTCTGTACAAGTTTTTACTTGGCTTTATCGACACACGTGCGTTTCAAGCATTAAAGCTGTTGCTTAGATAGCGATATGCACGTTAAACGCACACATGTCGTTACAATTTCCTTCCTTATGTTTGTGTTTTTGTTTCTCTATCCGCTTATATTTTGCTTATCATTTAGTGTGTAAAAGAGTCCTATTCTTTTCCCGTCTATTTTCCTAAATATTATTACTTATTCAATGTTTTTTCCGTAATTTCTATTTTCAATTTTACCTTTTCTTTTCTTTCTTTCTTTTATTTAATTTTCATTCGATTTCGTTTTAGAAATAAATTCCAGAAATTAATATTTGTAAACTCCTTGCGTTGTCCGCCAACAACAATAATTCAGTCAAAAGGTATTTTGACCAGGAAAAAATATAAAAGTTGAAATGAATGAAGTGGATTCACGTTTTATACCTTTTTATCAGCAACCCGCAGCGACCAATTTATACTGTAAAATAACTGATGCTTTGTGAAGGTCCTGAGGTAGGCTAGAAGACATGATAGTGTTTATCTGGTGCAGGGAGTCTGAGGGTGGTGTTTGGTTGGAGATCATATCTGCTTTTTATCCACCCCAATTTTATAGGATCTTTTTTATCGTTTTCACACACTTTATTTTGTCCTGATTATATTGTAACAAAGGCATTCGCAAGTTTGAATTTCGCGCGCGTTAAGATAGAGGGGAAGATTCCGGTCACGAAAGGGGTAGCGTTCTTCTCATGATCATCCGGTAAGGGCATTAGTCGATATACACTTGATGGTGGCGGGTGTGAGCCCCTCAAGGAAAGGAGACTGGTGTAAAATTTAAACTATTCTTTATTTTATTAAACCTTTAAGTGATTGCCGTTGGTTTTTTATAAATCGACCATTCCTTACAATATAAAGACGAAGTTGTATCACAACCGCTTATGACATGTAAAAATAAAGTGTGATAAACTGTAAATGTGTCGATTGAGTAGGCTTTCGATAAAAAGTTATTCTTTATAAAAGTTTGTGCGTCCTCTGAAACTAAAAATGCACCACCACAATGTTGCGAAAGACGCGTAATATACGAAGTGCATTCGAAAATTTAATTTTGAGTCAAGAGTAAAGTGTCCTTATTTCAGTAAATATCAAAAAAATGTATTGAAAGAATATGTTCTTCATTTAAAAAAACATCAAGATTTGAAGTCATAGCCATCTAAGAAAAATTTTAACTGTGCATGTTGCGGGATGGACATCATACTGAGATGTAATTTAATTTGGATGTTTAGTGCCTTAATATTGATATTCTTGTTAAGATACTGACTTGTTTTGAGCAATTTTTGGTGTCAACAAAAAATCAAAAGAACTTTGCATCAAAAATTTTTCTAATAAATAAAAAAATTGACCATAATTAGCACAATAATTGGGCAATTTGTAAATTACAAACTTTTTTAAATAAACGGTTGTATACAAGATATTTTTTAATTATCATTTAAAGTAAATCTTTTTTCTTATAGCCACCATTTTAAAAGAACTGGAAAAAATTAAAATTTTTTCTAGATGGCCATGACTTTAAATCTTAATGTATATTTTAATGATGAACAACTTTTTCTAATAAAATTTTTGATGTTTACTGAAATAAGGGCTCTTTAATCTTGAATCAAAATTAAATTTTTGAATGCACCTCGTACATTGGGCGTCTTACGCCACATTTTGTTGATGTATTTTTAGTTTTTGAGGATGCACAAACTTTTATAAAGAATAACTTTTTATCGAAAAACCCATATTAAATAAGTTTCCCATTTGGTGCGGACTTTGGGGATGACCCTGTATATGCCAAGTAACATAAAATGAGATGTGCGGCAATATAAAACATTTTGCTGGAAAAATAAAATAAATGTCTAACAGTATCGCAACTCGCAACTTAATAACTTCGATAGAAAAAGTAGAAAAAAAATTTGCTGTAAAAAAAAATCAATGTCTAAGAAAGAAGAAAATGTGCACCGTGAAACAATTTTAAAATCCAATTATAAATTTCAGTAACGGGCAACAATTAAACAAGAAAATGAAATAAAAATTGCGTAATTTTTTATAACTTTTTTTGTATAATTAATATTGGTGTAGATATAGTTAAAACAGTTAGTATCACGTGATAACCATATCTCAGTAATTACTTATCAAACAAAAATAGTTTAAACAAAAGTTATGTATAATTAAATTAGTATTAACAATTTTTATTTAAAAAAAATGTGTAAAATCAAAAGGATTTGGAAAATGTATGTAGGTTAACGGCAATTTTGGCTTGAAAAATTATGCCCAAAATCTAAACAGATCTGCACTATTAAAAATAAGACTCATATGCAAATCATATAAAAATCTAACTGGCGGTTTTCCTAATATCTTGCTTAAATACGGGCGAACGGTCGGTCATTCGACCATCGTACAAAATATTTTTTATTTCATTATAATCTATTGACACGACAGAGCGACTTGAGCGCACCTAGTGGTAAAATTTTGAACCGTTAAATGTGAGACAGCTGTTTTTTGTTTATGGGTTTATCCATAGGTTTATCATTGTTTTGTGAAATGATTTTGTGTAAATGTTAACGTTATTTTTTATTTTTTATATTATTATTTAAAATTAATTATGAATGACAACAAAAACGTTGTAGAAGAAGCAATATTTATTGTAGTGTACCCCAATGCTCATCATATTACGCTGAAAACCTTTCTTTTCATATTTTCCCAGCTGATAAAAGAATGTACGCAGAATGGAAAAGAATTTTAAAGATTGGGAAACCAATTTTTAATATATGCGCGTATGTAGCGAACTTTTTAAGAATGAGGATTACTTTCTTAATAAAGAATAGATTTCCAATATACTAAAATTATTAGACCTTAAATTTCTAAAACATAATTTCCAAAATTTTCGATTGAAAGAAATGATGTTCCATCTTTAAAATTATCTGTTCGCAATCACGACAAATGTGCTAATGATTTTGATTTAGGGAGCGTCTTAATATCAAACTCACATTGGCTAAAATTTCCACTCACTAGTTAGGTACATTTTAGCCACTCATTGCTCTATTCGTTTCTGAATGCCGTTTAGGGAAGTTAGGGTGCTATAAGTATCGCATGAGTGTGAGTGGGCTTTTAGAACGCTCTCTGAAAATATGTTTCACAGTAAGAACGGCTTCTCCTTCTGATAATTTGTTTTAAATCCAACTCCAATGTAATTCATAATATCAGTTAATGATTTTAACTAGAAACTTAAACACAATTAACTTATAAGATAACCAACGTAAACAAATAAGTAAGTCAGATGTCTCACATTCGACAGCCATCACGATTTTTTGTGCTGCCATCTATATTTACTTTGTTTCCCAATTCGTCAAAAAAATTGAAAAAAGGGTTAAAATGTTCTGTTTGGAAACCGTAGCATAACTCTTCATCTTATTTATAAGATGTGGAAAAAGGTGGTGTAAAAAATTTCGGTTTGGAAATCGTCGCATAACTCCCCAATCTCATTTATAAGATGTAGAATATGGAACAACATATTAGATTTTTCTTATTTTTTCAATACAAATTATTTTTCAACTAAAAATATGCAAAAGTTCCACTTCTTATGACCACCTAGTTAAGCCGCTAAATAATGAATTGATTTTTGTTTATCTTGAATTATTTCTTCCAAAAGCATTTATAAAAGAGTACCTTTGATACCTTCGATTTATCGGGTTCGATAGATTTTAAAGATATTGCTAATACGAGGGCTAATATGCGTTATAAGATTTCCAAATATTTTAATAATAGTAATTATCAACTTATCAGATAAAGAAGTAATCAATTTTCTACAAAATAAAGAGTGTAAAGCGTTAAGTAGGACAACGATTATAGTATATGCAGTAGTTTTCGCTAGTCTAATATGTCTATTACGGCAATTTCACCGTGTAATAGTCAAAATACAGAAATTATCTATTCTTCACTTTCTAATTGTATAGATACTGAAATTAAATTAATTTCGGCCCAACGATTGACGTAAAGTAATCTAAACCAATCGATTATTTATCCTAAATCACTGATGCTAACATAAGAGAAAATCCTTTCAGGAATTTATCGCCTAATTGCTTATAAATGTGACGTGTCTAATAAACATGCGTTCAAAAAAAAAACGATTTAAGAGAATGAAAGTTTGTTTTACTGTCTTAAAGTTGAATTAAACTTAGATTACTGCAGCGAATAGCGAAGTAATGAGAACATAGAAAACTTTGATTAGAACAAGTTCAAATTCGTGGATTTCAAAGATTACATATTCGACAGGTGCAAGTTATTATTGATGAGCACAAGCTTGAGTAATTTAAGTGTTTGTAATTAAATCTACGAGGTCTTTTGAAGGTAAGTATAATTGTGGATGGTTGAGGAAGGTCAACCGGTCAACATAACTCATTCACATTCCATTTTGCTACATTGTTTTTATCCTTCGTCATTCAAAAACTTTTCTCGTCATTCACATTCACCGTCATGCTATTAAGAAAAAGAAAAATTTAAATACCGTAACAGAGGGCAAAAGAACACACCGATCAAGCGAAAATAAAACTCTTAGGTAAATATCAAGTTTCGTTCAAATCTACCTATGTTTAAAGTTGTGTTACATGTTACAGATAGTTTGTTACCTTCATTAATGGTGTTAACGTTTAGTAACTTTCATATTTAGCAACTCACATTAAAACCTTTTTTTTTATTTTAAAAATTGAAGCGGGAACCCATTGACACATTGTACAAAAAAAATCGCTAAAAACTAACTCGCCTAGAGAGTTATATCGAACATATTTTTATGCGAAAAATGGAATGTAAGAATGTACAGATTTTCAAAACTTAACTCTTCGTAAAAAACATATCACTAATTGTGTTCTTGTGTCGCTTGCAAAATACAAGACGTCACACTTACCTGAATACCACACCTCAAAGAACTTGCGTATGTCAATTAATCAAGCGCTCATTTCAAGTGCGTTTTAGTTTGGTATTGCTGTAAGCCATTAACAATAAAATTGCAAACACAAACCACAATTCAATTTAAACGTAATTCCCACAAACTGTATGATAATGATACTTATAGAAAATATATGTACTCACGGACGTGTTTACTTTAAACGCAAATAACTGTACAATAAATAGTTAAAAAACTTAACTGAAGTATGGTATATTCCTGTATTGTGCAAGAATGCACTCATCTGAAATGCGAAAGGTGTGATTTCACAATCTGTGAATTTACAGGTGATTATAATGCGCAAGACATTGTGAGTCCCGTTATAATGTCTTTATACGTATATTTATGTAGTGCAACCTTCTCATTACTTCACCATTTATTAATTAAACCATTAAACGTTTTGATTTTGATAGCTCTCATTAATGATAAGTAACTGGAGATTATCTGCTATAATTAGTACTTGATGTAGTGTTCATAGATTTTCAAAATATTTAAAACGGTTAGATGTTACAGAGTATATTAGTTAGAAACTGCTATTAAATATTAAAAGCGCAAAACTCTTGTCAGATTCCTCCCGTGTTAATCGACGAAGGGTAGTGTTACTTGTTCAACAACCTTTGATGTTGCTGATTTTTGACAACCTGTAGGAAGCCACATCATCTATCACAATATGACTAATATATATACAATATGTCCCCCTAAGTTGGAATCATATGAAAAATTTTTATTATTTATTTTAGGAAAAAAGTTATTCTTCATAAAGTTCTGCATGTTCTAAATCTAAATACAGTCATCAAATATCAATTTTTCAGTCGTATGAGGTTTGTCAAAAATATGAATTTTACTCAAGATAAAGTACCTTTAAATTTAACAATATCGGAAAATGTTATTAAAAAAGTTGAGCAAATTAAAACTACGTTCAAATATGCAATTACAACCATTTACATTGATAACATTATTATATTTATTGAACATTTTTGAAAATAAAAGTTCAACACCCTGTAGAAATGAAATGAGTTTTTATTTCTGATCAACTTGTTTTGATAACATTTTCCGATATTGTTAAATTTAAGGTACTTTACTATTGAGTAAAATTCATATTTTGACAAACCTCGTATGACGAAAATTTGATATTTGATGACTGTATTTTTAGATTTAAGAACATGCAGAACTTTTTATAAAAATAATTTTTTTCTAAAATTAATAATGAAAAGTTTCATATGATTCCAACAGAGGGACATACAGGGTGTCTCAGATAAGGGTGGCAATATTTCAAGGGTACATAGAGAAACTCCAGATTAGAGATTTGAGATAATAAATCTATGTCCGGAAATGCGTTGCTTCCGATATACAGGGCCTTGAAAAAATTCAAAAATTAATATGTTTTGTCTGTATTTTGAAAACGCGTTGATCGATTTTCTTAAAATTTCCAGAGTATGTCAAGCAAAGTATTGGTCATATTTATGTGCCAATCCGACTCTTCTAAAAATTTCCAGGACCGGACTTTCGGTTTTTCTCACTTAGTTTTAAGAAAAATGTAGCACGCCACTGGTTTTCCAAATATTGAATCATTTTTCACATTCCCAATCAATTTGGAAAAGAAACGCTCTCTTGTTTTTCTTCTCCGACGCGTCGTTTCCGCGAAAAAATAAAATCCTTTGGATGTCTTTCAAAGAGCTCATTATCGAAAAACTTCAGGTGACAATAAAAACGTAGTGAACAATGAATATTGTCATGGCGACAACGAAAACAAAATTAATACCGCAACTGGCAAGAGGTTTGAGTATCGTTGTCTTCACCTGAACTTCAAAAACACTTGACTACCATATAATTTTTGAATTTTTTCAAGGCCCTGTATATCGGAAGCAACGCATTTCCGGACATAGATTTATTATCTCAAATCTCTAATCTGGAGTTTCTCTATGTACCCTTGAAATATTGCCACCCTTATCTGAGACACCCTGTATAATATAATAACTAGAGTGGTTATTTTTCAATTAATCTTACTTTTAAGAAGCTCTAACTCATTGAGTATTGAAAAGTTACAAATACAGAGAACACCGTTACAAAGAGCTACAAAAAAGGTACAGTTTTAAAAGTTTGAGAGAATAGTGCTATACCCTTATGTTAAATTACTGCAGTCTTTCATGACATAGTATCATATAAAGGACTATTGTTTTATAGAAGCTATATTGGACCAGTGTTTTTATCGTTTAGATATTTTATAAGTACTTCAATTTCTAATTTTTCCTGTTTTCAGCAATTTTACACAAACATAATTCATAAATGTATGTACATATATGCAAATATTCATAATTTATGAAATACATTCAAGTAGGTGTACTATCATCAACTTTCATGTCAAATATATAATGCAAGGCGTAATAAATATTCCTTATGGTAAGTGTCCATATGAGAGAAACTCTCGATAGTTATTCTTGAAGATATTCTCCCACACTATCGGAGAGCTTACCATCAGATAGTTCTTTCAGATCTGTGTCTATTGTTAAAAAATCGTCTACACGCTAGAGTAGTTTGAAATATTGATGAAGATGGATGTTAAAAAATATCAGCTGCAGTCATGGCATACAAAATTTTGATAAAACGAAAACAGAAAATAAAAAAAGTTTCCTGGGATTCAACGTAGATCCAAACTAGATGCATGCTTTACGCTACCCAAAGAACTTCATATTAAAGATGCTCAACAATTTAGGAACTTTGTTCGTACGAATGCAGTACATGGTTCCACAAATTGTTAAACAATGCGAGATCCAATTTCTGCATTGATTATAAAATTATAGTAGCCTGTAGTAGTTCTACTTGGTTTCCTAAATTATGTAATTTACGTTGTATTTCCTCAACAGAGCAACAAAATTTTTCGGAAAATTGTTTTACAATCTTATCGTTTATATCCCGATTACGGTACTCTTTGTAGGTGTTTAGTATTCCTTTTTTGTCCAATCTTTTATGGGCGACATTTTACTTTTTACCTCTCTCTCAGAAAAGACTTACAGAATTCAAAAGACGTTCATATTGGAAGAGTAACTATCCATAGTAAAATTTCAACCGTGTCCACTGAGAGAAAGTCTCGACTTGCTTACTCTCAGTCAATCTCGAGAGCAGTTATGGTTTAGGTGTATGGCCCACAAGCAATTTTCAGAAGTTATCAAATAGGAACCTAATTCTGAAAATGTTGTAATACGTCTATACTAAAAAAACTGAACATTTCCATTTTCCAAATTGCAATGCGTTTTCAAATGTTGACTAGGACGATTTGGTGATAGTTATTTTTACTTGTAATCTCCTAGTGTTGAAAAATTTCCTGCTATTAATTCATGCACGTGGGGATTCGTAAGAAAATTTCAACCAAAATAAATTTAAAATAATATTAATATGAACATAATTTGACAATAAAGTACTTAATCGTATGTCACATAAAATTAAAAGTAAGTTGGCTAAGAATTTTTTGACAGATAACCAACAATTTGTCAACGTGTGTTTCAAGAGCAAGCAAAATGTCCCGTTTTGGTTATGAAAACCAAGAAAATATTAAGAAGGAAGTAGTAAACTTAGTGCCACGAAACACAAAGAGATGTAGAGAAAGTGTATGAAACAGTTTATTCAATTTTGTGCGGAAAAGGGTTATGAATTAACAACCCGTCTATTAATATTTATTATTTTAACACTAAAACGTCATATGTTTCATGACAGAAATATTTTCACTTATTAAGAATTTGCCGGGAATTTCCTAGAAGCAAAATATTTCCGGAAAAATTTTAGTTGTCATGGTAACGAAGTAAAATATAGAGTTTTGATTGGTTATAACATGTAGTCGTGAAATTTTCATTAGAATAATCAAGATGTTGAATAAAACAAGTAATTTATTAATTTATCATTTTTATTCTGTCACTTTTCCTTCCTAGTCCAGTCAAATTAAGAAAAATAGAGAAAAATAATATATTTTGATCTAATTTGACTGGACTATTCCTTGTTTCCTTTTTTTGTTCATTTCTATTTCTTGTTTATTTCTCTGAATTACTTGGTTTGGCCTGACTTTCGGAGACCTTTTCTTACCAGCATTTATTTATATTTTTATTGAAAGATTTTAAATAATTCTCCTTCCCTAGCTCCTGATTGCAGGGGTAGGGAAGTAAGGCAAATTGGTATAATATTCGAACCCTTTTTATGTATACAGTTCAACTTTTTACCGCTACCTATAGGGATTTGCATAGTAATAATTATACTTGTTGTTAACTTTTGTTTCGTAAAGCAAAATTTCAAAATTCAAAGTGTGATTTTTACTATGCACTGTATAAATTGAATTGTCAATTTTGACACACAAAATTGAAAAATTGTTAGCTAGGCTACATTGACGTGTCCAATTTAGTTTAAATCTTACTATTTTAAGAATAGGTTATGATACCTTGAAAATGTTAAATGTGGGCATTCAACTGCACTAAGCAAAATCGCGGACGCGAAATTTTCGGTTTTTCTAAAAACTTCAAAAATAATTGCAGTATAAACAAAGGCAAATCAGCCCACTTTTATTACAAACTTTATAGACATGTATCGAAAACATAAGTGTCTATGGAAGGCAAAAGACGCATCGTATGCGAATAAAAATTAATTCCATGCGAAACAAATTATAGCCTTTTTTAACCATTTTTTTTCTCTCACTCTTTTCCTTTTTTTAATTGCCCTTTGTGATAATATGAACACAATTGATGCACATTATTCTTCAGACATTATTATTAATATTTAATCGACACTCTGTTTTCAAACTATGCATGTCGATCATGGACTGCACGTGTGTATTGACATCAGTTAAAACGTCCGGAAATTCATCCGGCCAAAGACTGACGGCTAAAATCATTCAGTTAAACTCGTGGTTCCCATACTTTTTTTCATAGACCACTTTAAACATTTTGCTGGATCTGGTGGACCCCTGCAGCTATTACATTTACTAACTTACTTCCAAAACCCGAAAAAGTATATGTCTATGTAAATCTGTGTTGTGGCTATTTTTCAATCAACTATGAGTTGAAAGTTTTCGAAAAAAGGTGAGAATTTATATTGCTTTGATTATGCTGTGAGTATTGTCATTCAAGCTAAGTTTCAAAGCCAGTCTAAAAGCGTCTTCATCCAACAGTTGGATTCCTACTTTACTTTTTGTATTCTAAGATTGACTCACAGTACAAGAAACCAATAATCTCCCACTTCGGAGTTAAAAGTAAAATAAATATTTTCTTGTTTTGTAGCTATTTATTCAAACACAAAATTACTACACTTTTAATTATGTTGTTATAACAGTCTTAGTAGAATCAAAATTTAACATCAAAACTAATAATGATTATTATTTTAAAAACAGTCGCAATATAATCAAAACTTTGATTATATTGCGACTGTTTTTAAAATAATAATCATTATTATTTTGATGTTAACTTTATCTCAGATTACCATTGTAATCTGAGATAAAAGTTATAATTTTAATGGGAGGGATGTACTTGGTGAATTGACAGCAAATTATCAATATTTGGCTTGAGTTTAGTTAAGTATAACCGTAAATCTCCTCGCTCTGTAATATTTAATCTGCTCCGTTTTTGTCAACAAGTTTGTTACGGCACTAAAACTGCGTTCGACAAGATATGACGAAGGAAACGCTATGAGAAATTTTGCACAATTCCCCACAGTCCTGGATATTTTCAGGTATTTGTGCCTGCAGCCAAAATGATTGATACCCTCTTTTGAATGCTACTTTGAGCTCCTCATTAGTGCTAAGCTCGAGTAGCTCTTCTTGCAGTACCACATTTTCCACTTCAGTTTCATCATATGGATTTATTATCCATGGTGGTATATCCATCGACAGAATGTCTTCAAATCTGATTTTAAAATCATCATACAGGGCAATCAAATGTTGAACATACGTCTGAATATCTTCGTCGAGGCATTCTACCTGCGATAAATTTGGAAACTGGGAAAATTCACGTCGACCAATATTTTGCTTCATAAGTTTCAGTTTACCAAGAAAAGCTGAAATTTCACTCTTTGTTTTTATCAAATTGAGGCTGTCCCCTTGTAACTGTAGGTTGAGGTCATTGAATTTTTGAACAAATCTGTCAAATACGCAATGTCTGCTTTGAAATTCATGAGGTTTTCTTTTAAAACAGGATCTTTAGTGTTCAGAAACTCTAAAACAGAGTCGAAAAGCAAATAGAATCTTGATAGACATGCACCTTTCGACAACCAGCGTACTTCGGTATGTAGCAGCAATCGTTGGAAGTCCTCATCATTTTCTTCGCACAACTGTGCAAATAAGCGCGTATTTAATGCATTGCTTCTTATTTTGTTAACTGCATTAATCACAAATTGAAGCGCTTGGTGCAATCTATCACTCAATTTTTCGCTACTAGATGTTGTCGGTGGATGACACAGTGAATTGCAATTACCTCTGGTATAATCCTTTTAAGATGACTTATAAACCCACGATATCGCCCGACCATGGCAGGAGCTCCATCTGTTGCCACCGAAATAATGTTTGGAATGCAATTGATTTTTCCGTAAAAAATCATTCAGAACATTAAAAATTGATTCACCTTTAGTGTCAGTCTTCAAAGTTTTCGCGAATAGTAACTCTTCAAACATTTGTTCGCCTTTGATAAATCGAACATATGCCAATAATAATGCTTCATTGCCAGGTAAAGTTGACTCGTCCAGTTGAATAGAAAAATGAGTTGTTTGCAGATAATTACACAAGAAACTTTCAACATCAGAGCTCATTTCATCAATACGTCTTTGTACAGTGTTGTTACTCAAAGGAATTCTTTTAAGTATGTCAAATGAAGATTTGTGCAGGACAGTTTTAAGACCTCTTCAACAGCAGGCAAAATTAACTCCTCTCCAATGGTATGCGGTTTCCCAGATTTTGCTATAAGTAATGAGATATTGTAAGATGCCCGCAAGCCATCGTCGTTGCTTTCAGACGTTGAAGCGAACATACTATGCACGGTGGGTCTCTTTTCATACTTTTCCTTCAATGTTTGGAAATATTTCAAATCCTTACCTATTTTGTCAGGATGACACCTTCTTAGATGATCTTCCAGCTTCGATGGTTTCATAGAGTCATTGCTCAAGACTTTGTTGCATAAAAGACACATGGGCAATCGCTTGTCTGTATTTGAGGAAGAAAACCAAATTTCAAATATTCAACACTGTACTGTCGACACTTCTTCTTAGACACTTTCTTTTTTCCAACACTGGCAAACAATAATATCAATTCACTTTAATTTTCAAAAGTCTGAAAACTACTTCCGTCACTGGTGAACACTTATATAGGTACACTTTCTTTTGAAATTCCGGAAACAACTGAGTAATGTTTATCATTCGCATTCGTATTTATATTAAAGAAAAATCCAACAAGTTCATGCAAGTTCAGACACGACTTTAACTAGGCGGGCGGGCGGCGAGGCATCGGCGAGTCTTGACACGCTCTTTCTGAATATGGAATATGCAAGTTCTTACAAAAACAATTGCTGAGCTTCTTATAATATTGTCTTCCTATATTCATAGGAGAAGTCAAGCTTCTATAATATTGTCTGCCTATATATTTATTGTCTCCCTTATTCATAGGAAAGTCAAGTCGGGTCACCTAATACATTTTTATAGACCCCCGTTAACGAGTTGTGGACCCCCATTTTTTTCCACGCAAGCGTAGACCTTATCGGGCTCCTGTGGACCCCTGGGGGTCCACCTGGACCACTTTGGGAATCTAGGAGTTAAACTGTACGTATATGTTGATGAACGATAACGGCTGGCTGGCCTGGACTGTGTATGGGCACCTTTAAAGTCAAAAGAACTAATAAACACTAATTAACCTCGATGCTTAATGTTTGATCATTTTTATTATTTTTTAAATTTGTAATCCATTATTTAGTGTAATACTAGTTCATGTAACTGTGATCGTTTATATTCTACTAATTAATCTTATCAACGCAAAAAAAATATATATAAAATAAAATATAATAAGAAGTTAATGATTAACACATTTTACAATTAAATAAATGCTTCGGACTGATATTTCTCAATAGACGAATTTCATAATGTACTTGTAATTCATTTCGAGAAAAAATCGATTAATCAACGAGAATAATCAAGATTCCTAAGTAGCCGTAACGGTAGAAGGACAATTATAAATTTAAATTTAAAATATGGTAACTTGGAATTTACTTGCAAAAGCACGTATATTCTATTGCAAGAATGAATTTAGAAATTACGGATCACTACTATGGTATTTAGAACTTATTCAAATTATGTATTTTTAATTTTATGCATGATTCGTGCAGTTGGTGTTCCTTTCCTTTGACTTGTTTAGTACTTCTATGTTGAAAATTCATTAATAAAAGGCATTTAAAAATCAATAATTGGTTATATGGAGGGATCAAAACGTAAATAACTGATGGTACCTCTGAAAAAAATTAGAATTGGTAGTAGTTGGTAACAAACTTCTTTGGCATTACTAGAAACTCATGGTTGCCATTGCAAGAGTTTGACTACATCAGCAAAATATAACTATATTCAGTACTTTCGTCATTATTTATGTTCATATAAATCATTAGGAACCAGAGAGAGGTACATGTTACTCTATATTAATATTTTTTAAATTTAGCTATAACTGATAAAAATAATCAATTATACATAAATTGTTGATACAAGTGTGGTCTTTTCTGAAAATAAAGTACTAACCTGAAAAACATGAAATGACATGATTAACCTACTACTATTTTAGTTTTGTTAATAAAAATTACACGTACTTTTTTTGCCATCGCTTCATACATACCATGAAATATCTATTTGAAGAATATGAAGTTTATTAAAACCATATCATGAAAGCATTTAATGTATCATTCACTTTACTCTATTGAAAATATTACTCAGTTAGTTTAATCAAATTTAATGTAATATAATTACAAAACTTTTGTATAAACAATGTTTTGATACGATGCCTAATTACTGTGCAATTACGGAGTTGCACTAACCTCGCGTGTATTATTTAACTATGTCTTTAAGAATAATAATTACTTACTACATAAATAAAGATATGGGAGATAAGTTTTTGAAACTTTATTATCTATAACTTTATTGTCTATAACTTTTCAACCAATATTTTCTAAGTGAAATGTAGACTTAGAACGTTTTATCGATTTCGCGCGCACTTTCTATATGCTCAGACACAGCTCATTTTTGGAAGAAAATGTTTTTATGATATTTGGTTTGTTTAACTATTAAAACATCGAAAAATGTAGAAAAAAAAGATAAAATTATTGTTTCAAACCTGCAATCTTCTTCAGCAGTTCAAAACAAAATGTCAAAACTACACCAAGATTTTCCGCTATTTATCCATTTTCCACCTCTTGACTAAGTTTACCTAATTTGATGTGACCATAGTATATGTAAATAAGTACATGAAAATTATTAAAATATATATTAGTTAGGTTAGACTATACACATTATGTTTAGTTAAATATGCAAGAATAAGTTAATTCCATATCAAAGTAATACACAATGTATTATTGTTTAATTTTACGGTTCTTTAACTGTAAGTAAGGAGTCATTGTCTAATAATTACATCGAAGTATTTTACATCATATTGTATGAAAGGTTCGGTTATTACATCGTCACGGTGCCGAAAAATTACAATTAATCCGGTCATTGTATGAGATAATACGCAAGATCATATCAAACTTTAATTATTCAAATTTCTACTTTTCAAACGAAAGTGTTTGTTAAACGCATTTTTTAATTCAATTCAGTTTTATTCATACGACGATCGTATTCGTTACTAATGTTTACCAAAGCATCAGCATTAAGATATTCAGTCAAAAATGAGTACTGTTTTTTCCATGAGAATATATAGTAATTTCACTCTCATGATAGTAAAGCATTCAGCGGGTTACATAATTGTGTTGCATTTATAATTTACCATATAAGAAATGAAAACTACTTGAAGAATGCTATAGTAACTCATTTTCGCAACGTTTCCTATCGTCTTGATAATTGTAATTAATTTATGCGGAAGTGTTTTTGCATAACACGTTTTGTAATAGACGTTAATGCAATAAAAAATATATACAATTAAACTATTTTTACTGTACTGTTCTAAATTTAAATATCAATCACAATCAACTGAATTTCATGAAAACTTTGTTTCTTATGCTATTAAAGTTAAAAGCAAAATTAATTGAGTAATGAAACTAATAGAAACTCAAGAAAAATCATTTTATAAGGTTGTTTCGTGGGAACCAAAACGTACGTTTTTGTTGTGCATGTTCTACATTAAATAAATAAAACTAGAAACGTATAATAAAATTAAATACAAGCGATGTCGTTAATTCGAATTAATAAAAACAGCGGTGATTTGAATTAGTTCTGTTTTGGAGATAAATCGATTTTACCTGATTTGCAAACCCTCCAAAAAAAGACAATAACTTCAAGATAAGCAAGAACAAGCAATTTTGACTTTCACCACCTTACTAAGAGCCTTCAACATCCTTTTTGCAATATTTATTATTATGTTGTGAGTACAGGGTGTTTATAATACTACCTCATAACACTAACGACTTAAAACTTAAATAACTTAAATGGAACATCTGTAGCTTGTTGGAAGCTGGAACTAATTACCTTTTAGTCGGTATTGGGGCTACCAACACCTAACTCTGGTAGTTTTCGAGATATTTTAAAATCTGATAGTTTAACCATTTGCGATTTACTGAAATCTAAGTTACCTATGAGATATCCGTAAAATAAACATTATCTTACAACCATTTTTAATTTATAGGTTAATTCAGTTTTAAATATTTACCTTCAAAATATTAATTTTTTTCAGAAAGGTAAGCAAAGATGTGTTGTTGCGTCCCGATTGTATTAAAAATATGCTAAAATTCAATGGACTCCTCAGAGAAGGTCTTCTATCGACACTGACAGGGTTAGAGTTAGAAAGTATGAAAGAATTTACTAGGAAAGATTTATACAAATGGATAGAGAAGAGTCAATTTTTAAACTCAAACCTTTCGAATTTCAGTTTTTGGTTGGACACAAAATAGCTTTCCATTTGATTGTGGATTATTTCAAAAGGAAGATAGAGACGGGAAGCAAAATTAAACAGAGTATCAATTTCAATGCAAATGTCAATCAAGCCAAAGAAGAAATTTTAGAAAATGTACGAACATATATTCAAGGAAAGGTTGACCGTCAAAATCAATGAGATTATTTAAAATCATCGTTGGAAAATATTCCTACGGAAGTTGCTAGTGGTTAATGTTCTGTGAACGGAACTAGAATAGAATTTATTTATTCTTACAAAAATTAAACAAAAGATCCGATTAAACCCATAAATTTAAACTAAAACCAATAATTCTCAATTTCTGTCCTCTACTTGTCCCATTATCATTTTTCTCTCTTCTAATACTCCTTACATCAATTTTCCCCCCTTCTCCACTTTTTTTCAGTACAAGTTTTCTTTTTACGTCTTCTTCTCATCAAGCCTCTATCCATTATCGCACAACTTACACTTTCTTCTTGCATCTTTCCACTAATATTTATTTACATTTTCTTCATTGCCACACCTGAATTGTTCTTTTCTCCTGCACTTGAGCATATTTATCTCTTCTTATTATTTCATCTTCTATGTTTCTTTATTCTGCCCTCCTTCTCTCCACTTCATCCCTTGCATACCCTCCTCTCTCATAATATAATCTCCTTTCTTCCTGCCCAAACTTTATTGTCGGTCTCCTCGCTTTTTTTAACACTCCTTTAATATAGTATTGTCCCTTTTTCTTATTTCATAGCTCTCTTCTCCGCCTGCAATTTTAATTTTTTCTAATTTCATCTCTCCTACTATAGAACCCAGCATTTTTCTATCTAACCCTAACGTTCATCCCCAATACTTTACCTGTTCTTTTCCCCACTTCGTTTTTGTTATCATATCATACCGTATACCTCAGGTATCTTTCTCCCTCTTCTCTTTTGAAATACTATTATTTTTGTTTTGTGTATATTTGCTATTAGGTTTTTCTAAGTATTTCTTCACCACTCCTATTACCCAACTCATTTCTTCATTATTGCTTAATAAAATAACTAAGTCATCTGCATACGTCAGGAACCACACTTTTAACTTCTCAATTACTACTCCTCTTCTCTGTTGTCTTTGCATTACTTTTAAACCTGCTATGAACAGCGAAAACAAGTTCAGACTTAATTGATATCCTTGCTTCAGATCTTTATTTATTTAAACCACTTTTCCCAATTGATGAAAAATAAGAATTAAATAGACTAACTATTATTCTAATTATTGTTTTTTGACATATAACATAATTTGTTATAGATACTAGATATTCTCTAGAAATTGATTTCATATCTTAAGGAAGAGGCTACTAAGACAGAGAGAAGTTTAACAATGTTTTTAAGTTTCTAAACAGAAACGCTAGAGAATTTAGTTTTTTATGAGTCTGTAGCAATGCCCTTCCAATTTAACGTTTCATCTATTTGCATTCCTAAG
Organism: Abscondita cerata; assembly: GCA_030710515.1. Classification (NCBI taxonomy): domain Eukaryota; kingdom Metazoa; phylum Arthropoda; class Insecta; order Coleoptera; family Lampyridae; genus Abscondita; species Abscondita cerata. Next base: position 52,623 of record JALBCR010001516.1, on the reverse strand, counting down.
GAGTTGATATTGTTTTCTTTGATAATAGTATTATTATCAATTTTAAGTTCAGATCATTAGCAATTTAGCTATTTAGAGTGAAATCTAATACACTTGGGTTTTACATCATGAAACACCAACAAATTGCTGGAAAACTATTTCGAAAAAAATCTGTGTGCTAAGACATTTTTCTTGCAGCTGTGTATTTGGAATGTACAGAAAAAGAAATAAATGAATAGAAATAGAAAGAAACAAAATAATTGGAAACAGATAAAATAACAACATACTTTGATTTTATAGAGACAATAAATTCCGCAGAAAGTAATACACTTTCATCACGAACCAAAATTAAATATCCCTAAATTACATGTTTTATCTAAAATTTACATAAAGTTATCGTAAGTATTACTCTTCGATCACATGTAAATACTCATGATGTTGATTTTATAGTCGGGTAATTTTTTTTAGGACTCAAACATAATTTTTATTAAAAAATATTCTCGAATTAGTGGACATAGGATTTCCTTAATTCTCGAATAATTTTCACGAAGAAAAAGGTTTCCGTAAAAAAAATTACTTGGTACAAAATCAACCTGTTGTGTATTATTAACCGAAAAATGCAGTATGCTCTGCAACATTCATAGAAAAGCAATACTGAGTTACTATAGTTTTTGACAAACAAGAATGTCAACTGTTTCCAAAAATATGTAAGTTTTGTTCTAATTGTTTGCGGTTAAGTAATTATTTTTCAATCGTCAGTTAAGTATGCCATTACATGGCCGAGCTGATAATGCTTAAGTGTCATTTCATTGCCATGACACTGTCAGTGGCGCTTAAGTACTTAATTGCCGTTGACGGCGTAAGCGCCGCTGACAGATAAATTGCAGCAATATAATCAATAATTTTATTTTGTCAAAAAGTATTATCTAGATATTTTAGTTACTATTTAATTACAAGTTGAATATACAATTATTACAAAGCAAACGGGATTTGCTTACGGTGTATTTTGCTGTTTTTGTTTCTTTTTCTTTGCGTTTGAAGAAAAAATAGTACTACTACACTACAGCTTTATCGCTCCTTTGTAGGAGCATCGCCTCCCTATATTAGGGGAGTTTGGCCTTACACTTCCACGCTGGCCACACGGGTTGGAAGTAGCTGTGATATATTTTTAACGATTACCAAAGGTGTTAGTATGGTAACCGGGACCAATGGCTTAACGTGCCCTCCAAAGCACGGTGGGAGCGACCTTCTAGATTGGCTCGAGAGAATCTCTCGCCGTAACTGGAATCAAACCAGCGCGCCGGTGATGGCCAGTTTACTAAACTGGCGCTTTTACCGCTAGGCTATGCTCTCACCCTAAACATTACTAGTATTATAGTATATTATAAAATAATAAAATAAAATAAAAAATAATAATAAAAGATAATAGTAGATTATTTTACTAGGAGTTAAACAATTATATTTTTTAACTCCAAGTGAAATATATTATTTTTCTTCAAGCGTTAATTACCAGTTTTCATGTGTTATTTTCAAATTTTCTAGATTCTCGAGTGTTATACTGACGTTTTATTCTGGACTAATCAAGTTGGTACTTTACTGTTACATTCATAATATGACATAACCGAGGTACCAACCTCTAAATAGTTGTGAAAATCATAGAACTATCACTAAAAAGCGTTTTTAGCGTCTGCCAGTAATTCAATAATATGCCGTTTTATTGTCGCTTGAAGAAAAAGTATATTTATATGTCATGTCAAGGTAGTGACACTTAAGTATTGTCAGTTCAGGCTGTTTAAGAAAACAATGGTGACACTTAACTGACGTTTGATGAAAAAGGTTTCTGAATTAGTAGAAATTCTTCTTGATATGGAGGCTAACATGATATGTCCATCTTTTACTGGGTAGTAACAAAAAAAAAAAAAATAAAAAAAAAAAAAAAAAAAAAAAAAAAATTTAAATTTTAAAGGTTTTTTGACATTGGCATATTAAACAGTATTATCAACAAATAGCAATAAATGAATCCACGTTTGTTAATAATTAAAATACTATTCGAGTTTATCAAAGGTACGAATTATCGAGATAACACTGCATAATCATTTTCACTCTTTTGAACCCTCTTTGTTAAAATTTATATTAAATGTTCCTACAAGCGTAATTTAGGTGTTAGTCAGATGTTTAAATATTCATTACCTAATGAAATTAAGTTACTTACTCTCGTAGGTAGGCCAAACCTACATCAAAATAATGTTTGCAATTCAAGTTAATAACAATTATTATTTTACTTAAAGATTTAATTTCATTGTCCTGTTTTAAATTATTTAAATGATTAAATTAGAAGTTACTTATGCAATGGTAAACTCTTTTTAAATTTAAAATAGTAGTAATGCAAAAGAAGTTGAAAAGTTGTTAAGCATTCTATAGATCGGAATGTAGTTAGTTAATTTCCAGTTTGTAACGGTTTAATGTTTGTTTTACAAATTATTATTTTTTAACTTAATCACTTTTAATTTTTTAATTTTGATAGCTACCATAAACCTTTTTTAAATACTATGCTCTAAAAATTAGCATTTAATGACCTTTTTAGGTAGTTAGAAAGTAGTAAAAACGCAGGATGTTCTTTCCAAATTTTACGAATCAAGAATGGTTTTTTAAATATTTACATTGTAATATCATTAAAGAAAATAGTCCAATCAACTTAAATTTATATTGAATGATTACATATTTATTACTTCATATTGGAAATTGAAAGTTAAATCCCAATATACGTTTGTTCATAATTGAAGTGACTAAGGTTAGTTCAATTTAGTTTTTAATTGGAATGGACACAGAATAATAAATATATGTGATCTGGATATATGACTCATAAGTTTATGAGACCCAAAAACCCAGGTGTATCTCATCAGGATTATAAAAAAGGTCATACTTTATTTTATGTGCCTCGCTTTCAATTACACAGACCCTTGCCAAATTGATATCAACTAATATAAATGTAATAAAACAAAAACATCTAATATTGAACACATTAGAAACTGATTTACAAATGATCTCTACAATATTTTAAAAATTATAGTAACTAATATAATACTACAGACAGTCTGTCGACAAAATCTTTTGAATTGTAAATTATATAAAATGAATGCTATAAAATAAATTAACTTGTAAACACATTTGGAAAGTAAATAACTAAAATCAAAGCGCAGCATATTTAAACATGTAATTACCAAATCCAGAAGATCCGATTTATATGATTGTACTAATTTATGATAGAAACCAAAAATTTCTCTTGCAAGCTTTCATGAACTCAAATAATAGATTTATTATACCGTACTTAATAAATAAGAGTAGTTTCAATGAACAAATACACTTTACCAAATGTTCTTACACCTCTAGTCCAGTATATTAAAAATTATTAAGACCAATTCTCGCACTAGTACTGCAAGCAATTGGAATGCCTAGACATTTCGCAGTTTGTAAATGTTGTATAATCAGTGAATATAATACAACCTTTAAAAACTTTTAACAAAGTTTAAGTTTATGTATCTTCTTCAGCAAACTTTCACTGTAACACCTGCGTAACTATGGTGATTTATGTAAACCTACGCATTCCAATTTTATGATTATTCATTTAAAGACAATCATTTTTAATTTATTTATTTTTGTTTCACCTTTTATATATAAGATGGGGAGTTATGTGAGTTTCAAAATAGAAAATTTTATCTAAATCATTGATTAAATTTTTAAGTTTTTAGTTTTATTTTCACCTCCATTTTGTAACTAAGTTCCTTTTGCTAAATATTATGTATTAAATAACAGGCACAATGAAATAAATTAACAACGTTTGAAAGTGGTATATAAAATGTTTTTTTCGAGAGACTCATTAGAATTACTTTTATTTTAAAAAATAATTCACCACTGATTTTAATAACAATACCTGTTGTTAGGTATAACGTAAAGGTAAAGGTGACAAAAGAACAATCAAAAATTCAAATTATTTTGCGGTCGACACGTTGAGCCTTTAAGTTTTAACTAAATCATTTTTACATAAAAGGCAAGGTTTAACCACAACGTCAATAAGAAAATAATATATCTCTGATATATTAAAACTCTAGTAACGTAAAAACTAGACAAGATAAAGTTATCGGACCAATTACAAAAAAAAAATGTATTGATTTATTCAATATTTTGAAACATTATAACTTTCACTTTAATTGTTGCATTATTATAACACCTACATCCTACATAAAGAATTACTATATTGGAACCGTGTTGTAGCGATGGCAGCCATTTACTAATCGTATAAGCATCCCGTAAGTTGAACTCTCCTTTTGCAGCGTATTTTTTAAAAACAACGTATTATTTCAACGATCCGCATTTCACATTCGCGTTGACGAACCAATAAAATGGTTCTAAAAAGTGTATAACATTTTCTGTCCAGTTTTAAAAAATAAGAAACAAGTTACGTTTAACCATTTTTTGATTCGATACGTAACTACCAAATTATCACATGATACAATCAATCACGTTATCTACGATTTTTATTAGATCTATTTTTCCTATAAAGTGTTATATTTTTACTCAGTTCTATAAAATCTAAATACACTTCATTAAAATGTACGCTATTTCAAAACCAATTTAATGTCAAGAAAGTGTGATTAAATTTGAGTTTTGGAAGCGAGTGTTTATTTTTGATACTTACCTCGATACCAACGAGATATCTTATATACAGCATCATATCGAGGTTATAAAAATGCAACAAATTTAAATTAATGTTAATTGCCAAAATAATAATGATTCTTTGCACGTTTTAAAAGCATTCTAAATCTTCTTTTACAAACACCATATTTTCTTTTAACAACATATTTTGTTCAAACAGTGGAAATTAGGAAGAGTACAAGATGGTAACTGCTATCTCTTACTAGTAATATATTGGTTGTATGTTTTGTCTTGAAATTGTCTTGTCAAATTGCTGTTGTTCAAATAGTCTGGACATGAAATGATCTAATGCGGAATAATATTTTTCTACTCCTATTCTAGAATACTAACTTTCTGAATTACTTTTCAATTACAGAATAGCTAGATTCCAAAACACCGTGCGAGAATATTCTCGCACTTGTTAGGGAATGAGCACAGGTACGGCCATCTCGTGGCTGTTAAGATAAGAAAGCATTTACTTTGCACATAATGATAAATTACGCATCTCCTCAAGTATTTGTTTAAATACAGATAAATTATTAGACACACAATGTATGAAACAATGTTTCAAATCTGCCAACGCATCTTGCAGGAATGCAATCAGATGCCACACACAAATTTGTTTATTTCTCTAGGGTACAATGCTTCTGGAGGAATCAATTAAATTATTTATCGCATTAATTATCTGCAATTAGCTTAAACTTGAATAAGCAGTAACTTTTTAATCATATACTTACCGAAAGTTGTAAGTTCGTACACAAGTAAATTTATTTTAATAAACGTTCGTAATAAAATAATGACTAAAAAAATAAACCAACTAAACACTATTAGCTATGTTATTGTTAATTGATAAATTGCAAATAAAAGGCATTGTTTTTTCCAACCTTAACCTAAATTCCAAAGTTAGTAACTACCACCACAAATAAAAGGTACCAACTTAAAATAGAGAACGAAACTAACACTATTGTAAAGTGTTTAACAGTTTTTTATTGATGCACACTTTCTCTGTCGTAGAAAAAGTAAAGTCTGCAACACGTTTGGAATGGCTATTCCAAACTTGTTACAGAATATACTATTCTAATATTGTTACTTGCATTCGCTCACAGTTTATACGTTTAGAACAAAAAAGTTCTTACAGTATCAGTAGGTACCTATGAATATTTGGACCAACATCACTGGTGGAGTGTATTTCCAAGTACTTAATTTGAAATTAATGACTTCAATACCTTTAAAAATTGAGATGGGTTAAAACTAAGCTTTGCATTCTTGTCATTTCTACAGTGACCGGCAAAGAGTTTGCAACAAATGGGAAAAATTTTGTAATTGAGATATCCAAAAATTCTTTTAGCAAGAATATCGAATGACAAAAAAAAACACTTTGACAAATGTCATGTGAATACTGTCAAGGCGGCAAATTTTAAAAATATTCTCTAAATATGTAAAAGTGAGGTTAGATGACAAGATATTGAAAAATGCCTAAGAGAAAAGTTGTTCAAAATTAGATTATACGTCTATGTGCAAATTTCAAAAGAAAATAACGACTTTTTAAAAATATCAGTTTTCCGGCATTTTTTCCGGAAATATTGAGAAAACAAAATTCGTCGTTATTTTCTTTTGAAAATTTGCAGATAGACGTATGATCTAATTCTGAACAACTTTTTTCTTAGGCATTTTTCAATATCTTGTCATCTAACCTCACTTTTTACATATTCAAGAGATATTTTAAAATATGCCGCCATGACAGTGGTCACATGACATTTGTCAAAGTGTTTTTTTTTCTCATTCGATATTCTGAATTTATTTGCCAAAAAAAATTTTCGGATATCTCAATTACAAAATTTTTCTCATTTGTTGCAAACTCTTTGCCGGTCACTGTATATACGTGACGTGATAGTATACATAAAATGTGCCAGGCACAAAAGACTAGTTGGTGTCTCTTGTTTCATAATATTTTACGTCTCTACCTACAGCTGTTTTTGTGTACTATTTTCTCTAATAATAAAGGAACTAAGTTCTTAGGCGATCAAAATTTTTCTTTTCATAGAATTCCTCATCCTCCAGTCACCTTCACTCTTTTCCAGTTCTCCCTCAGATAAAGTTAATATGTTACGTCAAACCTACTTTTTGGTAAAGAAATAACGAAATTGACCTTTTTGTGAATCTGACCTTGAGGTTTGATTATGAAACCGACTTTTTCATAAAAAGAAAAATTTAGTCATCAAATGGGACTAAATTATGAAAATAATTTTTTTATTTCAATCTATCAATATATCTACTTACGCGATTTTTATAAAACTTGTAGTTTAATGGTTTTTTTCATAATAGCTAATATTTGATAAGATTTTATGTATAATACAAATGCAATTTTGAGAAGAACAGCTTCTATTTTTCTGAATAGTTTCATAAATATAAACTTCTGGACAAAATTGGAGCACCACAAAATTTTTTTTTTAATATTGAGAGGTTATGTAACTTTTAATCTAGACAAACTGTCTTACGAGTAGACTTTGGATCTTCTCTGGTTTTCAAGCTTTGCTGATCATAATTGTCAATTAAAGCCATGTTAGACTCAAATGAATTCAATATCAATCGGGCAATAACTGCTGGATGCCTTATGTTGCAAGTGTGTTAGACAGAAACATAAGGTTTAAATATTATTCTATATATATATATTAGCAACTTTGCCGACACATCGATGGGTGCAAATAGTTCGTAACTCGATTTTTTAGAAAATTGAAATTTTTTGTTTTCTGTTTTCAATATTTTAGGAGACAAAATGAAAAATAATTTTCTCCTAAGATATTGTAAACGGTATTAAAATGTGTTACTGTTTAAACTAGGCCATCTAATTTTGAGACACTCTATATAATTTACAATTCTTCTTCTTCTGCTTTACAATTAAGAAAATTTCAAAATAGACTATTTATGCCAAAAATATTCTATTCCCTTAGAATGGAAGGCAACATTTATTTAAACTTTTTTTTGAAAGCGTATCGGTTGTAATGTGACGTTCTGAGTTCGATCAATGGCTTCAACAAATCTTAAAATTAATGTTAGTAGCATATTAAAAACGTGTGCAACAACAAACAATTGTAATTAACTACATCAGACAAAAACAAAGACATTGTGCTTTAAACAATACAAATAAATATTGTGGTGAAATGAAAGTACATAACTAATGCTTGATATACCTGTTGATTAGTTGAGTAACTTTTTTAAATTAATATTGTAAGTTTTGAATTAATAAGTACAATTTTAATTTTAATTGAAGCAATGTGTTTTTTCTTTTGGAATTGAATTCTAGTACATCTTTTTATTTTTATGCTACATTTAGCAGCAATTACCAATTGATTCAATCTGCTGTCAACATTTATTTTTTTTCTTTTTAGCACTATTTAATTTAAACTGTTTATTCATTTCCCACTTTCTCGTCAGCCGTTCAACTTCATTATTTATTGTTTTATTTATTTAAAAGAGATGAATCAAAGTACTACCTAAGTGAAGTTAATGTTCTAAATAATAAAAAATAAAATACCATCAAAAATACACAGTACAAAACCTACTCACCTGAAACAAAAATTATAAACGTATGGATCAGTTTATTTTCTCCCTATTTTGATGATGATTTCGTTTACCAGAAGGTAAGCTTCTTCCGGACCCTTTGTAGTGGAAGATTTTGAGTTTCGACGGATAAACAGCCAGTTCTGGTTTTATTCGTCGTAACCCAAAATCTTCCAATATAAAGGGTTCGGAAGCAGCTTACCTTCTGGCAATGGAAAATATCATCGAAAATTATACATTAATAATGAGAGTTTAAAATACCCAGAAGGTTTAAATAATCGTGTACAACATTTATATACTTATTTCATGATTACATATTAACCACAAAAAATAATTCATACGATTGTTTAACTGCAGCTGAAGTAATTCGTTAAAAAATGTAATATAACATGAGAACGAATATAAGAAAAGTAATAGTTTCAATGGACTATTGTAAAACTTTTTAATCAAACAAAAGCAACTTTCTACCCATATTTTATTTATAAAATTAATAAGACCCTAATTAACCAACTTATTTAATTAGTTTCGATCAAGTAATTTCGAACTAAAATAAGCAAAGAGCTGGTATGAAATCAAAAAGAAATGCGGTCAACTGCAAAAATTTAGGTGTGGCGAAAAATATGTGTCGTAAAATGCATAACTAATTTAATAAACACAAATAATCTGTTTAACACATAGTACTTAATACCCAATTTTAACATTTCAAGATTTAGTGTTTCATTTTCTCATTTGTGAGTGTAGGTATTATGACATCCCTACTAGAGCTACTATCAAAATCTTTGTTTGGTCGACTAAAAGCTTTTGCTCATTTCAAGCACGTCTGAATCAAAATGCGGAACTTTCGGAAGAGAAATCGTACTTGGTGTTCGCAACCGCTTCCGGCGGTATTGTTTCCTTATTATTTTGATCGTCATTTTGGGTTTAATAGTTTCTCGTACATTAAACTTTTGATTAATTTGGTGGTCTTTGAGCTTGATATGTGTTTTTAAATTAATGAACATTTCAAATAAGTATCAAGATATAAATAGAAAATAAAATTTCTGTGATTAGTGCTTTAGATGTATGCCAGCATAAAAATTATTTCTCAATACAGGTGGCACGAAATAAAATCTCCGTGAACCTGTTGCGGAGATTGCGAGATATTACAACATTCCTTCTATATTCTGTAAGAGTCGAATAGCTACGAATACGTTTCTGCTAGCGAAAGTCACGTCTATCAAAGAGACGCGCATTCCAAAACGGTTATTGCGTAAAATAGGTGCGTGAAGACAGCGTTTTCTTTACTTAATTTATTGAAACTTTCTGTTTGTTCAATTATTGCAAATATTTTGCTAATTTCAATTTTGTTACAGGTTGTGGGTTAAAGTGATGCTGGTGTTAAATGTATGTAGTGATAGTGAATTGTAAACAATGAGACTGATACGTGCTTCGATAACGGTTGCCGCAATTGTGCTTACGATATTTTCGGTTCCCACGACAAGTCATGTAGCTCTTACGTATCCACCAGCAAGGAAATATGACTTAGATTTTTTGGATAATTCAAGAACGAAAGCACCATGTGGAATGCCAAAGGGTAAGATTTTTATTTATAGTTCAGTTTGTTAAAATTTAATTCATTCAAAAAAGTAACAATTTAATCATATAATCACTTTCTATAGTTTCTTTAAAAGTGTTATTTTATTAAATTAAGAATGAAAAGTTTGAAAGCATAACTACAAGAAAAAGTGAATTCTTCCATGAAACAAAAAAGAAAGCAGGCTTCGAATAAAAATATTGCTTACAAAAAACTGTTAAATTTTTCTTTAATTAAATAACTATGTTACGGTGCAATTAGTGCCGTTTAAATGAATTTATAGTGACGCAACGTTTATATAATTTATCTGTTATTATTTTAAAAATAAATGAAACAACGAAAATTCATTAATATATCTAAAATAGAGCAGACTTTCTAAGAACTAAAACTGACCAAAACAGATAAAAAGAACCCATCTCAACTCGAAGAGAAAATTGATATGATGTGGAGTAGATCACCCTGTTATTCTCATGTTAGCGATTAGGGATCTAATTAAGATAACAAATGAATTGAAATAATTAAATTTATACAATTAAAATTCAAATATTTTAATTGGAGCGTAAAATGCTTTTATCGTGTTTTTAAATTGTCGTTAACCAGCGACATTATTTAGAAATTTTTATTCAAATTAATAATATTAGAATAAAACTAAAGTAGAAATATATGATAATTGAGTTTATGAATTACATTAACTTTTCATAATTTATTTGTTTTTATCAATAAAATAACTTGTTTATTTTATTTTTATTACTGTTTTAAATTGTCATATTCGTTCAATTCAACCCATTAAAAGTGAAGAACACAAATATATATAATTACGAAATTAAAAAAAACATGAAACATACGAAAACAATAGAGAAACACTAGTACATTTTCCGATCTTGCATTTTAGTTATAATAAATAATTCAGAATATTTTTTTAATATCGTAAAGAACTCAAGATATAACCTTCATCCGAACAACTTTCTTCCTATTTTCAATTCTTACCATAACCATATAACGCATTTATGTTGCATAAAGAAGCACGTTCTGTTTTCATAAGTGATTCCTGTAAAGTAAATCTTCATCTTCAACATTAGTGGAATAATAATCAGGTGGATGACACTGACATATTTGAACGCATCTACAAAAGCTGCTTTATGTATTATCATTGTATTATGTAGTAATAAGTTCTAGTCCAGAGTTTAAATGAATCTGGGAAGATTTGTATTTGAAGATTTCATTTGAATTTGGCTTGGATTAATATTAATGGGGAGATACGAGTTTAAATTATAAAAAGAATAATTAAAAATAAATAGTAGGTAAATTGCTAGTTCATAATCATTGCATACGGTTTCCAACAACGTGCAGCAGGTTTTATATTAGTATAGTAAAAACCAAAGAAAAATGAGGAAGAATCTAGAACACTAACTTGTTCTAAAATTAGAGAAGAGAAGAATAAATATGTGCCGAATCGCTCAAATAAATTAACGGACAAAATAGACAAAATGCGAAAGAAAATAATCAAAATACCTGTTTAGACAATTGTATTGAAACATCTTCATATCTTTTGAACCAAGTAAGTCATGAAATAATGGAATGTAGGTACACTGTAAATGGTTACCTTTCAAAACAACCATACTTGAAAAGGTAAGAACTGTGATTTGTTAAATAATACAGAAATAAAATTACAGATAAAAGATTCCGTCTGTTACAGTATTTGAATCTGGTTTTTACTTAAATCTGTTCCTAATATAGCTAATATTTTATTGATTTCATAGACAAATTGATCAACGTATTATATGTAAGGATAACAACAATTCTTTTCCATTTAAAGATTAGTTATTTGTATACCAAGATCGCAAAATACAACTTTAGTGATCCGAGAGAAAAGTTATGGCCGAGGCCGTTTGCGGCTGAGGCGATATAACCTCGAGGGACTAAACTATTTGGTGGCCGAATTGTACACACAAGTTTTTGTACAACTGTTAAATCAGACACTTTAAATTTAAAATACTTCAATTTATCAAGGTTGCTTCAATAAAAGCGAAATTTAGGAACGCACTTAATTTGATAAAATTCTGAAACATCAAGCTACAAACTAATGTAAACGAAAACAACATTAATTTTATTTGGGATAAGTATTTACAGTGATGCTATGAAGTGTTTTCGGGTAATTTGCCAACCTATATTTGTATTTTGAAATATTGGTTAATTTTTTTTGTATTTTCATTCGGAATTAAATACTTATAGTTGCAATATTCGCAATAATCGTTAATTTTGGTAGAGTATTTACACTATTTTTATCTCCATAATATTTTTTTTTATTAACTCTAGATTCATATAACGTTTGTCAAAATAATTTGTAATTCTGATGATGACACACGTGTTATTTTTGAGTTGAAACTAGTTAATAAATAAATAATAAAAATAAATATTGAATTACTTAAAGCTTTAATCGAGGCTTTAATTCATTAATAATATAATGATGAAAACAACCAATATATGTATAAATAAACACGGATCCGATATTTATTCATAAAATATTTACAAATAATTTTCTCGTACGGTTGCATAAAAAAATGTTTTTGTTTGTTATACAATCAGCCAGACCAGATCAAAATTACCTCATTAAATTCCTTAAATAAAGCCATTTCCATCTCAAATTTTATTATGTTGGTAACTTGTTTGGTTCAAAAGATATGTTGATGTTTCCATGTACCTACTTGTTAATCAAAAGAAAATATTGAACCATACTAAAATTGAACGAGAGGAAAAGGAAATACCCTAAGTGTAGACAGACAATATTGCAAAAATAATAAACGGAATATTAAGAAATATTATATCGAATTAAAAATGAATAAAACAGTTATTTATAGGAAAGAAAAGGTATTACCTAAGCATTAAACGGCATTAAAAGGAAGTAATAAAATGGAAATAAAATTAGTTAAAAAGGAAATTCATTTTAATAATTATTATGTTGTAACGAAGACGAAAGAATAAAAATTTCGAAGCAAAACCATGTAAAATCTATTTAAATTATGCAACTTTTTCCTAATTTAGCCAATATTGTATAACGTTTACGGTTCCTAAGATTTCAATTGGACACACTGTATAATAATAAAGGGTTAGAAAAGATTTGTAGAAGTCATGGCGACCTAGTGTTGTTTTAAAAAATTAACCTAAAGAAAATGGGCACGAGTAGATATGAATTTCATAACTTACGAGGACAATTAAACCGATAAATAAGGATACATCGACGCAAAAAATTATTTAATGAAGTGAAAGTGGGAAAATTCTGCTAATAAAAACAATAAAAAATTAATCACATATCGTTCTATATTCAAATTGGTTTAGTTTACATGTCGTGTCTTTTTAGACGTTTCCTATAAACATTTCTTTAACCTTCACGCTAATAATTTCTTGACATTCAACCTGTCGTTGTGGTTGTTATTATAATTACAAGTAAACCGTTATACAATTTCATTATTTTACTACATTCATAACTACTTATAAATTTTTCAATGTAATACTAATTCACGTGCACTTTAAAATCACGTTTTTCTGAAAAATTGTATCTATTTTTAAAGTAACGAAATTAAAAAGTTGATATTTTGTCACAATTAAACTAACTTCACTTGTTTTATGAAATTATCAAAGAATTCATTTTTTACAGAACAATTTGTTTAAAAACATAAATACGAATATATTGTACGTCGAATAGAAATAATTAACCTACAAATTCCAGACCTGTGTGAAGTTAGCCCCGCACTTTACGAATTTTGTTATTTTATTGATTGTGCTCCATATCTGAAAGCGTTTTCTAATTTAAAACGAAAAAACAAAAATTTTCGTAACCCCGAGCTTTTCAATTTTGTCATTTTATTGATTGTGCTGTATTGTGCTACAATTGTGCCGCAAATTGCATGTCTATATCTTAAAGCGTTTTTTAAATAAATTTAAAGAAACAAACTTTTGTAGCCCCGCACTTTTCGAATTATGTTATTTTATTGATTGTGCTGTATTGTGCTACAATTGTGCCATATTCTGTCGTAAATTGCATGTCCATATATTAAAGCGTTTTTAAAATAAATTGAAAAACCCAAATTTTCGTAGCCCCGCATTTTTCGAATTTTATCATTTTATTAATTGTGTTGTATTGTGCTATAATTGTGGCTTATTGTGCCGCACTTCGCATGTCCATATCTCAAAGTGTTTTTAAAATAAATTTTTAAAAAAACTAAGTTTTTGAATCCCCGCACTTTACGTATTTTGTTGCTTTATTGGTGCTATGTTGCACCGTATTGTGCAGCAAATCGTATGTCCATATCTTAAAGCGTTTTTTAAATAACTTGAAGAAACCAAAATTTTCGTAGCTCCGTACTGGCGGCTTAGCACATTTTGGCGCCTGATTTGAGTTTATGGCTGGTAACACTTAAACTTTTTATAGATAACACTCAAAATCAAAAATAAAGTTACTGTTTCTACAATGAAATTGTGGTTAATTATAAATAATAATATTTACCTAAGTAAAGTAACGAACATAAATTATAAATAACAAAAGGGTGTGTTAACTAAATTTTATTTAATTCATATTCGATAGATACATCTGTCTTCTACGAGATATCGTGTTCCATTACAGAGTATATTCCATTTTTTCTATCTTCATTGTCATGATAGAATGCATGTTAAAATATTAATAAAACTTCAAAATTCTAATGTGGATAATCAATCTCTTTGAATTCAAAATTCTAATTGTTATTGTAATTGTGCATTGTTATTTTATCTCTTTTGCTCAACGAATATTGTCTTCTATTGTTTAGGCATATCGCGATTGTAGGCGCACTAACTAAAAACTAATTAAAATCTTTGTTAAAAAATGTTAACGTTGTTTCAAAAAAGATTAAGTGTATTACCACGTATTACGATATGGTATTTACGTATTACAATTGAATTGTCAAATCCATTAATGATTCGAGCAATTAAGAAAAAGGAATTGACAAAAGAAATTGTATTGTTGTCTATTTAATAGTGCACAGTACGCTTTCAGATATGGAGATGCGATTTGCGGCACAATTATAGCACATCAATAAAATAACAAAATTCGTAAAAGGCGGGGTTACGAAAATTTGGTTTCTTCAATTTATTTAAAAAACGCTTTAAAATATGGACATGCAATTTGTGGCACAATACGGCACAATTATAGCATAATCAATAAAATAACAAAATTCGTAAAGTGCGGGGCTACGAAAATTTGGTTTCTTCAATTCATTTAAAAAACGCTTTAAGGTATGGACATGCAATTTGCGGCACACTATGGCACAATTGTAGCACAATACAGCACAATCAATAAAATAACAAATTTCGAAAAGTGCGGGGCTACGAAAATTTGTTTTTTCGATTTATTCCAGAAACGCTTTAAGATATAGACATGCAATTTGCAGCACAATTTGGCACAATTGTAGCACAATACAGCACAATCAATAAAATGACAAAATTCGTAAAGTGCGGGGCTACGAAAATTTTGGTTTTCACAATTTATTTAAAAAACGCTTTAAGATATGGAAATGCGATTTGCGACACAATATGGCACAATTATAGCACAACATAGCACATCAATAAAATAACAAAATTCGTTTAGTGCGGGACTAACTTCACACAGGTAAATTCCAGTTATATTTGAATAGAATTGTTTTATTGATTAAATTCTTAAAACCAGTATTTTAACCGACTGTACTGTACTTATCATGGCGATTTTCATTGTGTAAGTTGGCCTTTGACAGGTTTCTAAACTATAACTACCATTTACATTAAAAGTTACTTTCGTTTGTACAAAATAAATAACTTATATAATTTCAATTCAAATCTGTAACATACGGGAAGTAATAATTTTTTCTCACAAGTATAAAAAATATTTTTTTAGTTAACATATTTCATTATAGACTTTATAAATAAATGTAATTAAATAGAAGAATATATTTAGATAATTTATTTTAATCTAGTACAATAAATTTTTTTTAGTTTTGTTATGTTTCACACACTATACCAGATTAAGACATTCCTTTTAGTATGCATGTGATCGACGTAAAATTATGCACGCATTTACTATAAAAACTAGCATCCGTTCAAATTTGTAGTAACTGCTAATTATGTATACATTATGCAAATATTATTTACCCAAATTCAAATTAATTTTAAAAAAACAAAATTTTTTAAGTACAATTTAGTAAATAAATTTTCTCCTTGCCCGCCAAAGGAACGACGTCTGTTTAAAAACAAATATTTAAAATAAAATTACCTACAAGATAACAGTAAATTGATTGTAATCATTCAAAAAAATTTCTAATAAATACTACATCCTTCTAAAATGCACATATATTTCTTTATAGTAGCTTTATACGGGTATTTTTTGTTTTTGTCTTTTCTGCACGTCCTGCATACATGATTATTATTCAATTTTATTAGTTGGTTTGCATGAAAATTCGTCAATAAGCGTTCTCGACGGTTTTTTCAGAAGCTGTCTTTCTATATGAGACGTGATCTCTAGACTCTAAATTAGTTAGTTTAGACAAATTTTGACAGTTTTAGAAAGTATTCCAGTTTTTCTGCCTGTAATGACTTATATGTTCTTGTCTGCTTAAAATACTGTTGCTAAACAGTCCTGGTTTATAGTGAAACAATGGTACAACTGTTCCCGTTTGACTATCTCTATACTCTATCTCTTTTGCGTTGTTGTTCATATAATTATATTTCTGTAATGGTTACCCGATTAGGTTTCTGGAAATAGTTCCTGCCCATTTCATTAAATATTTAGGTGTGACATCCTGCTGTACGTTTAATGTTACTATATTCAATAATTCTTAACATGTGCGCTGCTGCCAAAGCCTGTGATTCTAAAACCAAGGGTGGAGATTGAATAAGGGTTTCAGTGAAGCAGAGGGCGTCGTTGGCTTTATCCCTGTAACCCAAGTTTTTGAAACTTGTTTAATCTTGTTACGGATTTTCTTTTTTTTTTTATTTATACCTACCATGAAATAAAGTTCGATGTAACTGTGGGAATTATATATCTTTAGAGTTTATTCAACGGATCATACTCCTTAAGTGTTCCATTCTCTCTATCATACTTTTCTTCATGGTATTTTTAGTTATTTTCTCTAAATTGTGGAGGTTTAGTAAGGTGTCTAATGTTAGTCACAAATATTTAACTTCATCGTTCAAGTAAACTTTTCTTCACAATAGTTTTGAAGTTTCTCCTTCTATGAAACCCACGATAGTTGTTACTGCACAGTTAACGTTCAATCAGTCCCCACCCCACTACCTCCAAATCTAATGAAATTTTATGCTAACAATCTACAAGACCATGAATCGCTGTGTACCAAATCTCAGCTCTACCGCTAGAACCTCTCGAAGTTAGTAGCCTCATTCCACGATCGTACGTTAAAGTACCAAAAGCTAACTTTCAAACAGGTGTGAGTCAACTTGAATCTCAATTAATTTATTTACATCATATTTTCATTACATTTCTGTTCAACAATAATCATCAATAATCTGGAACCTATAGCAGACAAAATAAAATTAACAACAAACCAGAAATGGTCAATATGTGTAAAAGAAGTAGACTGCTATAAAATTTAAAGGAATTCAGTTATATCACAAATAGATACAGTAGTATGCTAGGATCACTGAAAGTATGAATTTGCGTCATCAATGAGGTCACGTTAATTGTTGTCAAATGTATTATAACCACATTTTGCTTAAAATCTGTCAGTTTGAATTTTCCAAATGATCCAAATCTTATTATTTGTAAACCACTTTTGTCTCTGCAGTGTCTTCCATATTAACCGTTTTTCTATCAAACTGTTGTAACGTTACATCCCCAATCAAATGGCAATTATGTAGATTTTTTAATAATTGATGCTCTCATTATTTAAAAAAAAATGTTCAGTTCATGTTCTGGGGTAATTTAGACTTTTTGTGTTGGACGAAAAGATTAATGATGTTCCAGAAGTATGTTACGGTTTATTTGTAACCAATAAAATAAAAGTATCGCAGTGCTAGATGAACCCCCGCGGCAGCTCTTAATTAGTCGGAAGTGGTCGTGGGTGGATTGAAAATCGTTCACAAAGAAGGCCTCTACACTGCTCGGAAAATTTATAAGGCGCCACCTAGGATTCTGTAAGAGAAATATCTAGAGCCACTAGGTACTCGTAGATACAAAAAAAAATAAACCGTATGTGCTTAGAAATCAGTATATTGTGTTAGCGACTAGAGTTCAATTTACACATCGAGACACACATAACCATACCAATAGACAAAATCAAATAAAATCAATAGCATACATAGTTCTCAGATATTAATCATTCATGAGAGCGAGTTCAAAAATGAATATAAATTCGAGGCATCAACGCCTCCAAATAGGTTAGCTGATTAGATAGTTGCGAACACCGATGAATCCCTACGCGTAATTCACACGACAAACTCTTGTTCAAAAGGTACTTAAATCTATTACGACGAGTACCGGACCGTAGACGAGTTCAAAACGCACATAAATGATTGTACTGAAAGGATCCTTTAAGTTTACATAAGAATAAGAATAGGCGCAAAAAAAAGATACGTTGTTAAACTTTCAACCACGATACAAATACATATGACGCGACAAAATTAATTAGTGACATGCATAAAGAAATAACTTAGCTCGTGTAACTAGGAAGTCTTCCGGGTTCGACAGTTAATCGCTAAAGATAAAAGCTCTCGTATCCAAATCCAGTATTTGAGTATCCACGAAGAGAAGAAACTAAAATGGACTCCACTGATGACAGTTGCTGGGCTGCACCAATGAGTAGATAATCGGCTTATCTTGAGTGGTAGCCTTGACTCGACGATGGCCTCCAGGGAAGTTGATTAACCATATAAGTATAGTTGACTTTGTAATTAGTTTCCTAAGTTTTCCAGTAAATTCTTACGGTGGTGTGATATTCACTTGGATAGGTTATAATTTTGGATTATTAATATTGTCAGTATAACCCGCATTCAATATTCAGCGACAAATTACCACGGAGTACGTCAAACGAACGTCCAAAACGAAAGGAAACACCAAAAAGGAAAGGTGCCTAGAATTAATATAACCCGTAAGAACAAATATTTCACTAAAACAAGGGAAAGTAAAAGAAATAAGCTACTTACACTGGAATCGTAACCGAAGGTTTATTCCCTAATTAGAATGGGACGATTTTACTTCACTCGCTATTATTATAGACAGCATTTTCCAAGTACACCCTTTCACAACGACGATTTAATAGGAAAAGAACGTATCATTTTTGCGAATCCACGAGGTGTCAATTTTAGAATGCACGGATACCCGATCGAACGGCAACTCTAAACAGGTAAAATCCCCAAATGGCCCAAAATAAGAATGCATACTCAGACGCATTAGCATAAACACGACGGCCTATACTGTAGGGAGAAAATTTCTTAATAAACCAATTATTTAGGAAATAATCCCGTCACAAATCATACAATTATTTAAACATGTGTGCATTATAATATGCATCTGACATAGAAACTTGAAATTGAACCTTGCAAGAGAATTTTAGTGTTAACTAACCGTTTCTCTTGGCCTTTCATTTTCTTAACAGTTTTGATATTATTGTCTTGCTATGAAGAGAAGCTATTCCATTTTCAAAAATTTATGTTTCGTGTGAACAAAAATATTTACAAATTTGATTTTCTTTATTAAACGAATGTTGTAAAAAAAAGTGAGATTATTTAACCGCCCTTTTTTTCGCACTTGTCGAGATCGGATTCAGTCAGTGGCGTGAATGAAGATTATTCGTTATTGAGATGAGCTGAAATACTCAGATCTAATATGGAGTTGCTCAATTCAGTTGCATAAAACACCTTTTACTATTATCTCAGTTATTGGGTGGGAAATTCTTCAATTCAAGCGAGTGCTTTATATAAAATTATTTCAATCACTACTGCTTAACCCATCGTCTTCATTTAAATTTATGATAGTGGTGGAACATCTTCTTTGTAAAACCAAATTTCCACCATTGTTGTATAATCTCTTCAAAACGTCTAACTAAATTTGATAACATGATAAAAAGTTATGTGTTCTAATGATTCTTGCCACATACGAACTGCATTATCCATGCAACTGCCATCTCTTCCTATATGCCTATTATAACAATTTTTTGCGATTCGCCAAATATGTTCGATAGGGTTATTAAATGCAGTGATACGGAGGTAAACGTAGGACTTTGTGACCATAACTTTCAGCCAACTTATGAGCAATATAAGTTTTTGGTGGCTTATTTCTAAAATAATATAATTAATATAGTTAAGATTAACATTTTTTAATTAAATTTAATTCACCGATAGACTAATGCAACTAATTGACGTTTTAATAAATCCTAATTATAATGTATCTGATTATTTGTAAGCCACTCATGAATCTATGCTTTCTTCCATGTCGATGTCGGAGTTGTTTTTTCTACTGAACTATGGTATAGTGTATTATCCATTATAATCAGAGAAGAATAATTGATACTCAAAGTACTTAAAAAAGTGGGCTAGAGAGAATCCTCATGTTTACATTTATTAACTGAACAAATGTATCTAACCAACTTTAAGAAGTATGTTAAAAATTGCTCATCGAGTAACTTATAACTTATTGAATTGTCAAATCACAAATAAAATACTTTCTGCAATTGTGTTACTATGAAATAAAAATAACCGCCTAGTCAGGTGTAGGAATAGTCCGAAACTGGTAGTGAGTAAGCAGTTTATTATTAAACGAAGGGAACTGCGGTACCACGAGCGAAGCGAGGAGTGCCACAATGAAACGAGTTTACTAGACCACTTAGTGTACTATTTTCTCATTGTTTCCAATTGCATTAATTTAATAAATGTGAATAATTTTGTCGTGAACTTATATAGAGTGCACTTATAAAATATTCACGCAATTGGAAAAAATATATATTTTGAAAACGCATTTGCTCACTTTTGAATAATAATTTTGTTTGTAAAATATAACATGTTGAAATTGAATTTATTGTTTCGAGTTAACCTATAATTTGCTTGCATTAAATTTATTTTAAAAAGTTTGTTCTAGTTAGTTGAGTTTTCCGACCGCAAACAAATACTTCCAGAAAAATTAGCATTTTTACGTTTTCTTTTTACATTCAAAACTTAAATGTATTGAGAGCATGAAATACACATACGTAAAATTAATTATTTGCGAAGTGAATTCAACTTTTAAATAAATTTATTTTTCTGTAATTTAATAATATTTCGGTTTGGTGAAAGTTCATAAACAATAATATTATAATTTATGGAAAATACATCAATAAGAAACGTAAATTGCTTAAAATTTTTAAATACAACACTTGTGTTGAAATAATAAATTATCAAGTGCAACTTTCTGTTGAACGATTTCACTTGTGCAACTTTCTTCCGAAAAAAATTGCTAATTTTCAAAACAAAGATCATGCAAACTGGTTTGAGAAATTTAAAATGAGAAAACCTTTAGGGTCAACGTATTCACGACATATTTGATTAAATTAAAAGGACTTGAAGAAACTAATTATTTTATATGATACGTCTTAAGGTCTAGTTATTATCGTTTCGGTACACTGCAAATTAATATAAACTCCGTTATAGTCTGCACTTTCTTATGTATATTATTATAACTGGTTAAAGTCATTGCTCCATAAGCACATCTAAGTACTATTATGTGTAAAGTTATACATACACAATGTTTACGCAAAAAGATTTTGTTTTTCCAAAGATTGATCTATCAAGGTGAACATCAAGCTCGTCTTTTTAATTATGCGTTGTTAGATTTTAAAACAATAGACGTTTAACAACGTAAGAATGCACCTTATTATTATACTATTAACTTATCAGTCACTTTTAGCATTAAAAGGTCGTAAGATTTCTCATTAGCCCACATTATATTCTTTAAAATTTTAGCCTCATATCAAAGAATAATCCGCAAAAGTTCATAAATGTAATCAAGTATCGCAAAATTACCTACATTTCAAAATTGTGTTTATAAAATATTATAAAACGGAAAAAATCATGTAAAATACTTTTTGGCAACAGACCATTCATGTACTCATTTGTTCTTCAAATTCCTAATTTAAATAACTATTCATTTATTTAAAAATATTATTAACAATAGTCTATTCACTTTTGACTTTTTATGTATCACAGCATAATAAACGCGCAGCAGTGTGCATAGACTTTTCTTGATATCATTAATGTTAATACATACTTTTAATTTTGAGAAATTACATTTGAAATATACTACAATTAAAAAAATTATTAAATTTTTTGCCAAGACATTATTACAATAATTATATTTGAGTTTTCTAAAATTTTAGACATACGTGAACTTTTATTGATAACGCAAATTTATAATGGATTGGTTAGCGTGATGTTTTGCAATTTTTTTCTTTTAAGTCCTTTTATAGGTTAAAATATAACAATAACAAATATTTACTACTCTAAAGAGCGAAACTGAGTCAATTTTGCATATTCAGGTTCGGACATTTTGAAACTACTATGGTTTTAATTTTTAAGTTTTCTCTTTAAGTTTGGTATGTGTTTTAATTACAATCATACTAATAATTTTTTATAAACAGACTTTTTACTTAACATTTTTTTTGTAAACAGAAACCCTTCAAATGTAGACTGGATTACAATTTATAATTTTAATATCAGTATTAATCGTACGCATTCATTTTTAATAAATACAACGTATTGTTTTATCAACTGAATCATTAATTCTTAATAAAAATATACTATGCACAATGACTTCATAATGTGAATAGTTGTGACCTTATACGTTGCTTATTGTCATTTGATCGGTATGCTATATGACAAATAAAGATTCATTACTGTTTTCGCGATTTTAAAGAAGCTACTAAATTGATTAACATTCTTCAATCGAATTAAAATTTCTGAACGTACTAGAGAAAAAGTTAACAAAACATTAGTCAAATACCTAGTTTTAACCGAGAGATATTTTCAAAAAATCCCATTTGTAAAATCTATGTTTTGACGTTTGAGGTTATGAATGTAATTTTATATAGTATTGCCTTCAGACTAAATATAAGTACCTAGACAGGTAACGCTATATTCTCTTTATACTTGAAGTCGGGATGCTACAAAGAAAACACTGAATGACGACTCTAAAATATCACTTGACGTGTTTAAGTTTATGAGTGGAAGTGGGAAATATGTCATGTGACAGTTGTCATGTATTTTAGGTTACCAGTGACAAGCACGAGGATGAATTTGGCCTTTTCATATGCTGAATAGACCTATTTCCATTGTCTGAGAGAGATGACAGATTTGCATTTTCCTTGATGCGCACGCATAGGATTGGAAAGAAACAGGATTTTTAGACCATGCGATGTCAACTTTTCGGGCAGTTTCAAGCTTGACACATACTTGACAGTCAATTTCCAATCTTAAGCGCGCGCGCGCCAGATAATTTACAACACTTTTATTTTAGTTTTTTATTTTTCTACGCGTTACGTGACACTTGTAGCTCCGTCCTTGCACCTCTGATTTTATTATGGCAACAAAAGTGCGCGTTACTTGTCTGGTGTATTGCCAATTAAATTAATGTTGGCCACATTTAGCAGAACTTAACTCTACAACGCATCCAGATTGGGAAGTGTAGACGTTATTCACTAACTTTAATTACAGCAATTTACTAAGAATCACTCATCTCATCATTCGAAAGTCATTTTCTAAAAATATGAAATTATTAGCAAATAATATTAACAATTAACTACAGTAAAGAAGCGACACTTGTCAATTTTGCATATTGACGTTCGGCCATTATGAAACTACAAATTCAGTGGCGTTTTTCAATCTTACGATAAATATGTGAACATATCTTTGTAATAGGTAGTTTCAGACTTCAAAAGTTAATAATCCTACATTTCCGTATAAATTTTGATTTTTCTTAGTTATTTATTATAAAATTCAAGAACACCAATGAATTTGTGGTATCAAAATGGCTCAAGGTTATTTACAAATAGTTTTTGATATGCAAAATCGACTCAGTGTCCCTTTTTATCATAGTTAGTATACTTTGGTATTAGTTATTGCCGACATAGTGATCATAAGTGATTGACTAGCGTTTCAATTTGGCGCTTTGCGTCCTAATAAATTTACTTTCACATGGTTGATTGAGTATTGGTAAATTTCCCAATTTGATACTTTCTTTACTAGTTCAGTGGTGTGGTTATTTGAGCTGCAACTTTGACAAACTTTTAGTAGTATTGAAGTAAGATACAGCTGCTAAAAACTTCAATTTACATTTGCCACCACTGAATCATTAACACTTAGGTACTATCAAAGTAAAAATATATAGCTCTGTTTGAAAGCTTATATTTCTAAAACTGAAAGGAGAATAATATTCTAAAACTTTTACAGTGCATTAATGAACTTTTTATTGTTACAATGTACAAGTTTCATTTTTTAAGTACAATCTAATAATTTTACGGTAAATTGAAAATATACACCCGTTACAACAGTGTGTAGAAAGAAATAAATTGTCTGTAGATTATAGTTAGTACGATCGAAATTACCCAAACTCTATGGTAAATCATTTTTAACACGGTCTGTTAATATATCTATTGTATCTAATAAACTTCGTGCAAATATTTTATTTGTAAGTGCTACAAATAAAAACCTGTAAAAAAATTGAAACCAGCAATACAAGTGTGAAGACGTGAAATATTCGTTTCTAAAATTTAAATGTGTCTATTAAATAATGAATTCACAACCTGAACAAACCAAAAGTTTATTGCATCAACTTCCTTTTCTAAAATTAAAAATAAATTCTAATATTTGTCTTTGTACTTATTTGGAAACGTATATTGACAATCATTTCGTGATAAAAGTTTTAATTGATTATTGTTGTTGCACAGAATGTTAAGTTGCACCACCTCCAATTAAAAACGTATTGCGGTGACAATAAATGTAAATACAACTGATTTGTATTTCAGGAAATATAAAAACATCTGTATTAGCGGGTTCGAAATTTAATGTGACCTGGCACTTAGGATACCCCCATAGGGTAAGAAAATGATCCTTTTTTAAAAAAATTATTTGCGATACTTTTAGGGTGGTTTTAAAATTCAACTTCTTGATCATTTGGAAAGGCCAGTACTTGACTTGACTCCAACTATAAAAGGATCAGAATTTGTTGCTAATGATGCAACGTAAGCATTTGTTTTCGAAAATCGTATAATAGGATATAATGTTTTTAAATATTTTAGCGCTCAATCGTATCAAGTGCAATTACCAAACGAATATACATGCAACGATTGTACCTTAAGATTAATTCGACAAGCACTAGAATGGTCAAATAACTATAAATTTTGGTCGTGTGCTGATGTAGATATTAAATCTAGTAAGTATAAAATAGATACATTTCCGATTGTGACTTATACATTTGTGCACCAGAAAAGGAATACAGAGAAACATGTAGTAATCACGGCCGGTATATTCTTGGACGATGTAAATGTGACCGATTATATTACGGAGATCGTTGTCAATACAGAGATGAATGTTGGGAAAACAGTGATTGTGGTGAACACGGAAAGTGTATCGACATAAAAGCTACAACTGCACCTAGACAGCAATGTTATTGCGAGTTAGGGTGGTTTGGTCCAGGCTGTAATAAACGATCTGCTGTTAAGACAACTGATATCGATTTTGGTTTATATACAGAAAAGAAACTTAGTGACACATTCCGATTATACTGGCGAATACTAAAAGAGCATAAAGAACTCGAAGTTGTAATGGTAATAAACGGAACGGGTTATGCTGGTATAGGGTGGCGACCAAGCTCTCTTACTAGTAGTTGTAAAAATTTTCCACTAATTGAGCCACTTGGAAATGAATCACCTTCCGGTAAACCTGAACCAAGCAGCGAGCCCGAACCAAAAAGTAAACCTGAACCGAGCGCCGAACCAGAACCAACTCAAGAAAACAAGAGTAAACGCGAACCGTCAACTGAACCTACACCAGGCCCTAAGAGCCAACCCGAACCATCTTCTGAACCAGAACCTACCACTGCAGAACCAGAACCAACTACTACTACAAAGACAAAATACCGAAAATCTTTATATTCACGCAGATCTGCGTCCCCGTCTCCAAGAGTAATCACGACTCATGATAACGAAGATGTAGTTGAAACCAGCGTTTCATACCAAGTTAGTGCACGACAAGGTATAGTACTAAATTATAAGTTTGATTGAGTGAATGTAATGTCTATTTTAGGTCGCAGAAAACGGAGTGAAGAAGGTAGGTGTATTCTTTACTAAGTAAATGCATGATCAATTTGCACCTTAGAACTGTATTTTATGGTATGGTTTATTATAGTAAATGTTTCAAGCTAGATAATTATTATACACATTACAATTATGATATACTAACGGTGGTTGGTCTGTGAATTCTTTTAGAAAAGCTATTGGATCCTACTTCCAAACCAGAACCATCCAACGGGCACGAAAATATAACCAACGCAAAATCAAATCAAAATCCCGTAGAAAAATCCAAAACACTCCGCAAAACACAACCAATACCTGAACCAGAACCAAAATCCGAACCTGAACCAACGTCTAGTCCTGAACCGGAACCTAAATCTGAACCGGAACCGAAATCTGAACCGGAACCTAAGTCTGAACCGGAACCTAAGTCGGAACCGGAACCTAAATCTGAACCGGAACCTAAATCTGAACCTGAACCTAAATCTGAACCCGAACCTACATCAGAACCTGAACCAAAATCGGAACCAGAACCAAAACCTGAATTAGCCTCCAGTTCTGAACCAAACCCGTTATCCAAACCTTTAAAACCGGAACCGGAACCTAGAGCCAAAAACATATTGACCAAAACGCATTCTAATTTAGTGAACGCACCAAGTGACATCAAAGGTATAATAGAATTAAGCCTTAGATAATTCAAACTTTAACACTTAGAAGTTGGATGTTATATACACAATTCTTTTTATTTTAATATACGATATTTAACGTGTCTATTTCTATTCTCCGATATCCGAATAGATATAAAAACATTCACAAATACCGGCGTTAGGTAATATTTTTTTATTGATTTGATTTAAATTTACGTAGGAACATGAATTCAATTTTGCACAAGCAAATTTAAATAGTAGCTGGTTACCAACCAAAGCGCTTTTCAAATTCAAATTCTATATCTCGTCGGTGACCGGAGGGTAGATTATAAGTAACAAGATTAATTTATTTACCTTTAGGGCAACCTCAAGAATCTCTTCATGCATATACACCAAGACACGATTTTAATCCCATGGATTGTACCGACATGATAATCGGGTCTGCAAGACATACAGCAAGTCGAATTGCTGATTATTATACTCGAGATAGATCAACTCCTAAAATGGACAACTTCTGGGGTGGTAAAAATGATTTGACTGCTGCTATGGGATTTGAAAAAGATGGAGTGACTACCATTTTATTTAGAAAGAAATTAGTTTCTCAAGAACAATCAGACCATTCAATAGAAAACGAACTTATGCACGTGATTTGGGCGCAAGGACAAGAAAAAGGCAAATACGTGCACGTTCCAAAATCTGGAATTGAATCTGATAACGCAACTGTTAAAGATTTTTATAAAGAAGATGAATTAAAATATCATGGACACGGGGCGCAAAGAGGAGTTACTACTATCAACTTTTTCGGTAATTTTCGATATTAGTAACTATTTGAATACATGTAGAGTTGTAATTTAGATGAAAAGAAAATCACAATATCTGGTGGAGATTCATCTGATTCTGTCGATGACCTGTCACATTGCGGAGGAGAATGGAGACTACCTCGTTCGTGCAATCCTGAAAATTATACGTGTGAATATTCGGCTAAATGGGAGTACTTGCCCAGAGGCGATAACATTCAATTTACCATTACGAGCAAATACACGGATAGGTGGACTGGCATTGCATTTTCTAACGATGAAAAAATGGTACAAATATATAGTAAATACAAGCTGTTTAGAACATTTTTTTTGTTTTTAGTCACAAACTGACGCTATTCTGGGATGGGTGGATAAAACCGGACGACCTTTTTTAATGGATACATGGATTAACGGATATACGCAGCCCTTCCTGGATCCGTCTCAGGGTATTTTCAACACAAGTGGTAGAGTTGTAGATGGTATAACAATCTTATCTTTTATAAGAAAACGAATTTCTAATGACGTTAAGGTAGTTTATTAATATCACTTGAATTTCCGAAACTTCAATATTGTTTCTAGGATTTATCGTTTACCGATGATACTTGTTTATTTATGATGTATCCTGTGCGTGGGGGAGATTTTAATAGTGTTAACAAAAAAATTCGTAAACACGAAATCCCGCCAATTATATCAACTGAACGAATTTGCATAAAATCGTGCGGAAATGGTATGCGAACTATTTATTTCCTACGATATTCTATAACAAAATGTAACTTGTTTTAGACTTTTTGGACGAACTTGATAAGACAACTCCCGAACCACCATATTTTGGGTATAATATGGAAGTTAAGATAGTAAACTTAGGTGAAAATTTTCAAGCTCCTCAACCCGGAACTGCCGAATACGAAGTATTATCTAACACAGTTTCAGATAATATTAAATCGATTTTCACTAAATTACCAAATTACCAGAAAATAAAACTGGACGTTTTGCAAGAGTAATTACAAAAAAATTATTTGTGTTCCTAAATTTAATATTTGCAGGAAAAATAACGATTTAATAGCAATGTTGAGTCTTCACTTGAACAAACCAATTTCGGACAAAGGGCGATCGTTAGACGAAGACGGCGAGCAGGAAAATGCGGTGAGACTTTTACTAGAAGATAGTGTTAAAACGGGACGAATTGGGGCACTTAAAGTGGATCCTCAATATTTAGTATTTAAGCCGGAAAGTAAGATTAATTGTCAATTAAAGTGTCACATGTATTACATATTTATTTACAGTAACTACCGATTTAAATGTAGACGCTTCAGAAGAACCAAATAGTTTTTTTAGTCTGTCGGGAACCAAGCTTTACATTGTTCTAGGATGTTTAGCGGCTCTTGTTCTTTAGCACTTATCCAAGCCAGTTGTACTATATATAAAACTACAAAGAAATCGTCATCGAGTCATAAGGTAACAACATTGTGACAAGAGTCCAGGGCAAGTAGATTAAATGTTATTAACATCACTTTAATTTTTTTAACAATATTGCTTTTTTGTTCGTCATTATTGACACAGTTCTAAAGATAAGAATTAACCAAAATCCGGTAGGTATTTAATTGCCATCCTGTTGGATTGCTTTATAGTGGGTGTACAATGTGCAGAATGATCCAGGTTATTATCAACAGCCACATATGCTTCCCCACTGGGCCAGCACACATCTTGAACGATCCAGATACCCATAACATGTGTGTTCATTATCGCAATATTGGCCTAGTGGGGTAAGTCACATCTATTATTAACATTATCATTAATTTGCTAGTTTAATAATATTCGTTTACCTCTTTTAGACGCATCTATACTTATAGGAGGTGTTTTGATTGTTTCAATTTGCTTACCTTCCACTTCCTTTAGTGGAATATTCTATAGGGGTAATTGTATAAGAAGTTGGTCAAATATTGTTTAACAACCCTGAAAATATTTCCACCAAACATCAAAACTCTTCCTTCTTTTAAAAAACACCTCCTATGTTATACACCGTGTTTGAAAATGGTTGATGAATGTTTGGGATTGGCCTATTGTCATTTTGGCAACGTTAGTGTTTGAAGTAGGTGTGGGTTAGACCGAAGTAATAATTTGTATTGCAGATTACATGACAAATTAGACATTTATAAAACTAAGAAATGCCAACAGTTAATTGTAACGACTGTGAGTGTTAAAGTGCATATCGTTATCAAAGCGATAATTTTAAATGCTTGAAACACACGTGTGTCGATAAAGCCAAGTATTTCTTGTACAGTAGCACACACGCAACGAAAGAACACCTGATGCAGCATTTCGCTCTTATTATGAGCTCATCAGAGGTGTATACTTAAGTGCGGTATACAACTGTACAAAACGTCTTGTATTCATTTTACTTAGACATTATATTATTTATTTTTCCGGTACAACAACTATAAAATTCTATTTTATTTTAGTATTAATACAGTACCAACCTCCGAAAATTACTTGTTGAGCGTCAATCATTTTTGAACACGGTGTATAAGGTGCTTAAAAGAGTAAAATCAACATCATAAATGGAATTTTACTTGCTAAGTTACTGTTTTGTTCAATAAAAC
>JALBCR010001516.1:0-17500 GCA_030710515.1 Abscondita cerata | reverse complement strand
ATGCGTATATATTGGAAAACCAACCAACTATTGATCTATTTGAATATAACCCTTAAGTTCTTGTACTTAAGGTTCACTTTTGTCTGTCCACAATTTTCAAATACCGAATTTTAATTTAGCGGTTTGTACGTGACGTCACACTAATCGGGTCTATTGAATATCTTTTGTTCTACCTAAAATATTTTCAGACCTTCAGCTATACAGGGTGTGTCAAAAGTTGCTATCAACTTTATTATTTTAAATACAAACCTATAATTATTTTATATGGCTTCCACTTCTTTAGGCCAATGGTTAATAATTAAAAACAAATAATTTGTCGCATTACATTTAGCACGCGACACATTGAATGTAAATTGAATGAATCTACTAAAAAAATATTGCAGTAATATTCCTATGGAATAATGTACGAACATTCAATTACATGATTCAAGAAATATGCTTATTATATTCCAAATATTTCTTGAATATTCGTTAAAACTTATCCAGGAATATTCCTAATAATAAGCTTAGGAATATTTCAGAAATGTCCGAATAATCGGATATTGTAGGCAGGTAAGGAATAACCAAGGAATAAACCATGCTGTCTGCGCTATAATTGCCATATTTCAATATTGTAGTTCATATAGTTTTCGAGGTCTAAACTGATCAAAAGCTCATGGGACACCCTAACAAAAAAATTAAATGCGAAAAATACGGAACTAAAGTGAATAAATGGACAAAATTTAAAATTATAGAGTTCCAAAAAAAACAAATAAAGAAGGAGAAAATTACCTACAATAAAAGAAAATGAAAATAAATTTGATGAAAACAATTTGGAATTAAAGAAACAAACCCTAGTGGTTTTTAAAAATGTACGAATAAATAACATAAAATTAGAATAATATATTTAGGAACTAAGAAGAGATTAAAGAAAAATATAGCAGAATAATAAGTCATTCTGGTGGATTTGGCAATAAGAAAAAGAAAGCGTCAAAAATTTTAAAGGGTAAAATATATGAGAATTACTTGCATCAAATTTATAGGGTGATTCATGTAGAAGTATTTTTTTTAATTTAAAAGAAATAAATAAAAACAATTTTATTTTATAATTTTCATTATCATACAAAGGAACCATTCTTTACAATTATTTCTTAAAGATAATTGCTTTCAAATGTTGTCCGTAACTACGGTTAACATGGTCCATTCTAAAGTTTCAATTTTCAATGATGCGTTTGAGTATTTTGAGTGGTATTTGGCTAATGATTCGAGTAATATTGGCTTCCAATGCCTCAATCGTAGCCAGCTTATCCATGTATACTTTCGAGCTTACATAACTTCAAAGGAAAAAGTCAGGAGGTGTTATGTCACATGATCTAGCCTGCCAATTCACTGTTCTAAAGCGTGAAATGATCTGTCCACCGTATCGTTCTCGCAGAAAAGCCATAGTTTCACGAGCTGTATAAACCGAATTTCGTCGAAATCACGGGCGTCAAGTTAAACATTTAAAAGTATGACAAACGCTAACTTCAGTTTACTGCAGTTTTTCGTTTGTGATTTCATTCACAATATCTTGTCTCGCAAATTTTAACAATGTGGTGAAAACACATACATGCAAGTGTAATTTTAGTTAGAAAAAGACATCGTTCTCAAAGTTTTAAGAAGTTCGACAGCTATATTGCGTCATCATTTATATAGTCAGAAGCTTAACATTAATTAATTTTCTTTAATTTAGTTTAAACTAATTAGTTATTAATATAGTTTAATACCTATGTATTGTTTAAATTAATTATGTTTATTATATACTGTGTCTATGGCAAACCGAAAATGTCGGTCAGTTGTTTTACAATAAAACTATATATATATATATATATATATATATATATATATATATATATATATATAGTATATATATATATACACAGTATATTGTCATTTTTACTAAATTTTAAATTCACTCCCGTGATTTGTTATATTGAAATATATGGAAGTATTACTCGCGCCAAACCATAACGCCACTTCTCTATTTGATGACGTCACATGAAGTGACAAGGACCAACGTAAGTGAAACGTCTATTAAATCCCCATCATAAATAGTACCTCTAAATAAATCACCCATTAGATCAAAGAAAAATATTAATAAAACATGTGTCCGTGTTTGTAAATATCATGGTTAGCTGGTTTGATTTTTGCGTTCGGTCATAAATAAAATTGATGAAATCTCAAACTACGTTGTAACACAAGCGGCGAAAGCCCGTGAATGTTTGGTTCCAGCGAAATCCAAAGCTGCTTACACTAAAGTGTATGAAGATTTTTAGGAGTGGAAAAGAGAAAACTTGGTGAGCGGTGTCGACAAAAATATTCTGCTTGCGTTTTTTGAAAATTTGGTACCGGAATATCAAAAATTATCTTGGTCAAGGGTGGTCGTGGAATGTAAAACGTTTGTCTTACTTTAAATTTTTGAATATGTTTTGTTGTGTCAAAATCTGTCAAGTCATTGTGCTGAAATAAATAGGTATGAAATTTGTAGGTTATTGATGATGTCAGTGTGACAGTGACATAATTATTTCAAACGTGGCCAAAATTATCGATGCTAAGGTCAATGTTACATTTAAAGGAAAAAAAACTGATGTTAAAATGTTCGATGAAGTAGAAGCATTTGTGAAAAATAAATATAAAATAAACGTTCCTAAAAAATCAGAGGTGTTGTCACGAGAACAGCTTAAAAAATTCTTGCGAGAAGCTCCTAATGGAATTTTTTTGATGTATAAAGTAAAAATTTCATTACGATTCTTCTCTGTTGATTAGATTGTTACATTCGTAATTTTGAAGGTCGGTTTAATTATGGAAATCTTTGGCGCCTGCAGAACGAACGAATTGGTGAATATGCTCTCTTCCGATATTGAGGATCGTGGGTCAGTGATCGTGATCATCGTTTCAAAAACGAAGAATGATGTAGATAGAAAATTTACAATTATTGAAGAAGATCTAGGTGCTGCTCGTTTGGTGAAAGAATATTCGGCGTTGCGTCCGCAAGCTGTTCTTAGGTTCTTCCTGGCTTATCAAAATAAAAAAAAAATAAACCGGTTGGCAAAAATACTTTTGGAAAGATTCCGAGTAAGGTTGCGGGAGCCTCAATGACTACACTGAAGAGACACGGTGGTTGGAAAAGTTCGTCTGGTGTGGAAAGTTATTTGGCTGACAGTATGTTGCAGAAAAATAAGGTAGCAAAGATGATAGCTGGTGTGGACTGAAAGCCATCTGCAGCATCTGTTGCGGTTCCTGGTGTGTCAATGATGGCTTCAAATGTAGCACAGTCTTCACAATCTTTGGTGACGGTATTTATAAAATCGTTTAAGACTGCAACTGATCTGAATGCTTTAGTAAGGAAACGCCAGTCTCATCGACGAATTGCGAACAAGATTCTTAATCGTTTGTATCTGGTTGTAATCGCTTTAGCTGAAAGTTTGAGAAATGCAAGTTTTATATTGGTTCTGCAAAATAGCGTTACAAAATACAAACACTTTGTTAGTGCATTTTTTGCTTTAATTGAAAAATAAAACAATTCGTATTATTTTTTTTGCTTCGATTAAAAATAAAAACAAGTTGAAAATGCAAGGCATTGTCGCAACGAACTTCGTATTATCCAAATATGGATATCGCGGGGGCTCGGCGTCCCCGTTGCCCGATTTTAATGCACATCAAAACTTAAGCTTTGGACACCAAGCTGAATCGATTGATGTATCACACAATGATGTCCGACCATTAGAAAGGCCTCGGACGGACGCACACACGGACGCACGGACGACAAATCGATTTCATAAACGAACGAAGTTCGTTGATACAACTGAAGAATTTATTAATATGCCATGTTTTTTAATTTTGAGGTTGGCAATACAAATTGACAGGTTATGAACTTTGAATGTAAATTTATAACAGCATTTAAAATTCCACAAAAATGAACGAAATTGAGTTCAAACACCTAATACTTAAGCATTTCTTATAATTGGGTTGCCATAAGTTCTTTCAAGTCAAATAAGGGCATCACACCCTTAAAAGGTTGTTTTCCTCCGGATTTGACTCACTTGGGCTTCATGTAGTTTGTACTAATTTTTTAATTTATATTAGAATATAAAGCAAAATCAACAAATTTGAACATTAATTTTTTTTTAAATGGAACAATAGTCAAAACAAAAATGCAGACATAACAAAAACATTAAACATCAATTCAAAAATATTTTTTTCTGATTTCTGCTAAAAAAATCTTTTAAAAGTACAGGCATGCACAACAAAAAATTTCGAAAACTTAAATTTTTTGATATTCTGAGAGTCTAATGTGACATTTTAACCTGAGGCTTAAAATTGGTGAGAGCCTCAATTGAAATGCCTGGCAAATCTAATCCAAATAAACAACAAACGTTGTGGTTGTTGCAAAAGTAATCCTTATATTGTGTTTGCTAAAATCATAAGAAAGGAGTTTTTCATTGTACTTAATTTGATTTCAATTTGTATGGTTTCAGAATCCGGTAAAAACATATTGCAGTTCGTTTATAGGTAGTATCATGTCATACAATTGATAATTTGTTCATTTGATTTAAAGGTGATCACTGGAAATACAACACATGAATGTGTGCTGTTGAAACACAAGTAGAATACAAGTTTCCATTAAATCATCCAATTATCAACAATTTGGAATGCATGTGTGTTTATTGCATAATGTGATACAGTATCAAAACAATGTTATCACATAGACCGAAATGGTTTCATATAAAGAGAAGTAATAAAATATCAAAATATAATTATAATTTAAGGTAACCACTTACTTTTCTTACTAAACTCTTTAAATCCATTAGAAACATAACCTTGTATCAACATTAAGTGTTCTGTAAGTCCAAGCATCTTTCTAACCATGAATTATCAAAACCATTGGGAATACAATATATCAGAATACGTCAGTTAATATATCAGAATACGTCAGTTGAAAAATTATAAACAAACAACTGTTCAAATAATGTAAATTATGTAGTTAGTTTGCAAACATTGATAATTTGATTTGACAAACTGATTCTACCAACCAGAAAAAAATAAAAAACGTGCTATAATGTTAACGCTATGACCATTGATTATAAAGTTACTAATCAATGCTATGACTCATTACAGAACGCTTTTGCACATCGTAATAGAAATGTTGTACACGCAAATAATAAAATAGCTATTTATTGTATAATGTGTTTTAGTAGGCAGATTATCCACCCAAGAATTTTTAATCGCGAGAACGAAGTTCGAGCGTTTAATTTTCTTAAGTTGTTGTGTTCTTAGTGTTGTTGAGGGGTATATAGAAGAAAGCGAGTCAAATAAAATCGATATTGCTTGAAAAATTCATGGAAAATCCAGCACAATGCAAGAGATCTCCGCGATGCAGTCTTCCTCAAACATGGTTTGTGTAAATGTAAATCCTGATATTGCAAATAAGTTTACTTTTGATGTTAACGTGAATGTTAATATTAATGTTAATAAATAATTACTAAATTTTCTGCAAATTTTCTTGAATTTTATATATTACAAAACACTAGTGTTTTATATTCCATACTATGGCTCATGTAGGATTTAGCGTCTAGAAGTTTTAAGAAAGAAGCAATATGTGAGGGGATTCTGGAAATAGTGTTAATTCCCACAGGTTGCACGGTGCATTTTGAATTTATATATCGCAAAAAAAATCTTCCCTGCGAAATAGTACTTTTAGGACGTAGGCGTATGTATTTCTTGCATATCTCCATAACATTAACAGAGAATCCTTCGTCTAATATAGTGAAACTTCTTGACATATTGGTCTTTGTTTCTGGGATGGACACGTAGATAAAAGATCCTTTATCTTTCACATGTTCAATATTTAAGTTTACCAGTTCATTGCATCGTAAACCTCCACAAACACCCATTATGACAGCAACCTAGAAATATTTAAAATAATTAAGATACCAATACAAAAGAAAAGAAAATTGGTTGTACCTTAATCATTAAGTACTTTTCATCAGATGCTGTTTTCAAAAATTGTTTGATGTGTCCCCTCTCAAGCACTTTTGCCTTATTTGCCTTGTAGTTTTTTGATTGGCTCTTGAGATAAGCAATTAATTTGCGGTATTTTGATATGTCAATATTTCTATGCACATTCAAAGTTGCTCTTAACATTGAATATTTCGTCTACATCGACGAGGAGGCAAACTTGCTTCTTACATTTAAAAAATAAGCCAACAGGACGTCCTCGTTTATGATGTTTGCACCTCTTTTCTCTCTCCATTCATTAAAGGTAGCAAATTCTTTTATGTATGCATCTTTAGATTTGGCCGGCAACAGTTGCAGGGTTACTTCTTCAGCTTCTGCTTTAATTTCTACCGGCAAAGAATCACTTTCTGACATTTTCAAAACGACGCACACAAACGATTTCTAATTTTTTCACAAATATTGTTTTAATAAACAAGCATCCTAGCAACTAATAATACAAAGCCGCCCAAAGTTTCACAAAATTTTCTAATATTTGCTATTACATTGAAATTTTAGAACTGTCAGATTACTTATTTTCAATTAAATTGGTTTGATTGTGGATAAAATCTTAATTTGCATTCACGTTTTAGTGGCATATTATCCCCTTAAGAAAATTAAACGCTCGAACTTCGTTCTCGCGATTAAAAATTCTTGCGTGGATAATCTGCCTACTAAAACACATATACAATAAATAGCTATTTTACTATTTTGGGTCGCTTATACAGCTATAAAAGCACCCAAATGAGTTCTTTTATAGAAATAGAACAATTTTTATTCCAAATAGTGGTGACACTGATAACGTCCATGCTGTCATTACGTTCGGTGTGCATTAATTTAAATCATAATTAATGTTCAGTAGGTTTATTTATCTACTTATTTTTATTTCCACCCATTTTTTTTTAAATGAAACATGATAAATGTACTAATTAAAGTTAAACTAGCATTTAAACCAAAGTTTAATGAAAATATTGCCACCTTAGCAATTACACTTCAAAATTCCCTAAATTTAAAAACTCGCGAAATTTTATTTTAAAATCAATCTGAAAAACCCAAAATAGGAAAAAGAGTATAAAGAATTCGTTTCAGAAGGCATGCGTCTTCTGAAACTAGTTCTTTAATATACTATGTTCTATTTTGGGTCGCTTACAGAGCTATAAAAGCACCCAAATGAGTTCTTTTATATAAAATTGAGTTCTTTTATACAAATAAAACAATTTTTATTCCGAACGGTGGTAACACTGATTTGATATTAAACGTCAAAGCTGTCGTTACGTTCGGCGTGCGTTAATTTAAATCGTAATTAATGTTCAACAGATTTATTTATCTACTTATTTTTATTTCCACCCATTTTTTTTAATTAAACGTATGATAAATGTACTAATTAAACTTAAATTAGCATTTAAACCAAAGTCTAATGAAAATATTGTCACCCTAGCAATTATACTTCAAAATTCCCTAAATTTAAAAACTCGCGAAGTTTTATTTTAAAATCAATTTGAAAAGCCTACAATAGAAAAAAATAGTATAAAGAATTCGTTTCAGAAGGTATTTTAGCGACTCCTACTTTGAAAACTCGTCTTATAAAATGCGTCTTCTGAAACTAGTTCTTTAATATACTATTGTTTGAACCAATAACAATACTGCCTTGGTTACGATATGTCATAACACACTAATATTTTCCGAGGGAAATATGAAACGCTCATATTGTCCCGAGGGAAATATGGCATATATTAATAATATTTATATTTTTATTTTTAATCAAAGCAAAAAATAATATGAATTGTTTCATTTTTTAATCAAAGTAAAAAATGCACTAACAAAGTATTTGCATTTTGTAACGCTATTTTGCGGAATCAAAATAAAACTTATGCAATTCTCGAAACTGTACTCGTCTTATAAAATGCGTCTTCTGAAACTAGTTCTTTAATATACTATTATAACATCATTTGTTACAGAACTTTACTTTTAAACTTCAAAACATTTCAATAAATAAATCTGTTCCGATTTTTTCTAAAAATTACAAATTTAAAAAATCGACAACTACGATAACAACAACATATACTGGGTGTTTCTAAATTCATGCAATACAATTCAGGAGGTGATTGCTTGTATGAAATTAAGATGGGTCTTTCCTATAACAAAATTTTCTTAGCCCACCCCTTTCCGAGATATCACCTTTAAAAGGTGGTGACAACAACAGTGTTTGACATCAGCCTACTAATTTGAATAAACATTAAGTAAACACGGTAAATGAATTGTCGAAGTGACAGCAGTCTACTATTCCAAAACTTTGTAATTAAAAACAAGGTATTACAAACAAGAAAAAAATTATAAATTATTGTGTTTTTTTCCTCTGCAGCTATTGGATTTGAAAAAAAATTTAAGAATAAAATTTAAATAAAATAAGGATTTTAAGTTATAATTTTATTTCACCAAACTTAGTCTCGAAAAAAGTTTTGATATGAAATAAAGTAAGGGTTTCTAATTTCATCCCCGTATAATGTAACAGGAATATCGAAAAAATACCTGTAGTTAGTAATTTTCGAGTGCACGAAAATTACAGAATTTCAAGCTTTACTGAAATTTTAGAAAAAAAAATAAAACTGAATTTTAGTCACCACCTTTTAAGGGTGATATTTTGGAAAGGGGCGAGCTGAGGACATTTTGTTATAGGAAAGACCCATCTTAATTTCATACGATCAATCACTTTCTGAATTGTCGCATGAATTTAGAAACACCCTGTATAAAAAAATTCTAAAATTAACATAATATTTGATACGAAACAACCACTATACAGGGTGTAACAAAAATGTAGGTAATAAATTAAACCACAAATTCTGGGGCTAAAAATAAGTCGATTGAACCTAACTTACCTCAGTACAAATGTGCATGCAAAAAAAGTTACAGGGTGTCAAAGTTATGATTTTTGAAAAGGTTTTTGGTAATATTTCCCTTAATAAAAGTACGATTTCAACGAAATTTGGTATTCAGCAGTTTTTCAGGATGAGAATTCTAAATCTGATCACAGTTTTGATGTACATTGTAGAGGGCGCCACCACCAGCACTTTGCGTACATTAAAATGTTCATTTGAAAATCGAATACAAACTTGCATAGACGTTGCAGGTGGACACTTCGAACATTTAATTTAAAATTATTTCGAACATTTTTTTATAAAATTTGAAGAAAATTAAAAATATCTATGCCATACAGAGTGTTTATTTCGTAGTGATTTCGATATAAAAATGGACATATCTTTTAAATACCCTATATAATTTGATAAAATTGCTGCATATTTGACAAATAAGTCATGGCCAACTTAACTTAATTGGTTATCATTAGATACCTATTCAATACTTTGAATATCAAAATCAAAATTATCTGAACAAATAATCATTCTAGGTATATTGAATGCTTAATAAACATCAGTTTTTCTCGATAGTGATATAAAACACAGGGTAATCCATTTAAAAAAAAAGAAAAAATAATTAATTTGCATTTTGACTCACCCTGTACACAATTGAATGAATATTGACAAAATCAACATTTTTTATGATTTTTGACAATAATTAGTAAGTAACTGCTGTAATAGATTATTGTTTTGATCTTATTTTTCAGTTATACAGGACGTTGAACTTCTTACGATTTTTATGGAAAAGTGGCTATAACATTTTAAATACCCTGTATAACATAATAAGACCTTATATTGTTGAAACGGGGAAGTAAATAGGAACTCAAATATTAAATAAAATACAGGGTGTTCAATTTAAAAAAATTTTAAAACGTGAAGCTCAAAGCTGGCTACAATTTTTCTCAAAAACTTTTTGGATAATTAGCATAATAACGGAGTTATTGATCGTTATCACAGTAAAAACTCGCTCTGTATGAAGGTAACCTACTCATAATGCTACTGATTTCTTCGCGTGCGGAATTTTGGGTACCATTTATTTTCCCAATTAGCGGCTCGATTAAAGCATCGGTGTAACTGGTAACGCTAGCGTGTAGTCGTTCGAATTTATCTATTGTAAGAAATTATTATTAAGTTATACATTTTTTTTATTATTAGCGGCCCTTTTTATCCAGTCTCACCGTGCCAGCATACATTAACAACTAACTGCTAGAGTATCCTGAGAAAGGGAGCGGGTAAATCCATAAAATACATAATTTATTATAATATCAACAAAATGCTTTTTACACCAAAGCACAACTAATTATTCTTTCGTCCCGTCTTGTAATGACGAAATTGAACTCGAGAATCTTGGTCAATAATACATCGAGGGTCGATGCGTTAATCTAAAAATATTTATAAATCAAAACTTAATTTAACAAAGTGTCATTTTTAACTATAACTTTCAATTATAGTATCATTTCTAACACTATAGATGACATTATTGGCTCGAGTATCTACCTGATACGAACAGCTAAATGAGACGTAATTGTAGTGATATTGTGTAGGGCATGCTTTCGATGTAACCGTCTATTGAGTAATAGCGGTTTGATCGTATCAGTATATTTTATCACTCGATTAATGAATATCAACTCATACAACCCCGGCGTTCCCTTATATCGACGGCCATTAAGATCCTTATCACTTATGTCAACAACAGAATCCCCAATAACCCATTTTTTATTGTTATCGGCATCGTAATGAACGTCATACATAAAATCGACTTTATCACTCCACGTATCCTACATCGTTATTTTAAAGGGAACACCCTATATTTTATTTAAATATTATATTCAATATAAAATTCTGTGAATGATGATACCATATTTGCCTATTCCAAGTCTAACCGTTTTTGCGTTATTCATTTTCTTCTAAATTTTTAATCGCCTGTAGAACATTTCTTAAAGTCGCCTATCTCAAGTAGGTACATACTGTTTTAATCACATACTTGAAATTTTAGGATAAGGCACTAAAATACTTCTAATAGACAATGCAGATTTAAATCTTTTGTTTTAAAATTATTTAAAAAATGATATACTTACTGTATATTTTACTTAGAAAATTATTCTGCATCTATCGGCATTAGCATTCCCTATAGCTATCTCTTGTCATTTTAGAGCAAATTGAAATTAAAGTATTAAACGTTTACATGTTATTATTTTCATTTTATTTTACATTTTTTTTATGCTGGGTATAGGGTGTTCCGTATAAAATAACGCAGTTAATGTCCACTTACGGTATAACCGAAAGTTGTACAATGATCATTATATTTTTATTTGAAAAAGCATAGTTTTTTAAGTAAATCTACGAATTTGCAAAACGTCAAATTGATGTACATAAAGATCTAATGACCGCCTTACGTGGGACACGGTGTATAGTTTTTCTAAATTTAAATTTGTTGCCGTTAAAATTTTCTTTATCATTCACATCCTCAATCAAATAATTGATTTTTAAAATTCACATGACTCAGTCAAATCCCGGAAGACGGTTTTATAATGACACTAGCTGTTTTCTTGCCTATGCAGATAACCGCGTCCAATTTAACCCAACAAAATCAAAATTATTTACAAAAATATATATTTATTCGTATTGTACATAATCTAATATTTGGTTATTAATAAACTCTAGCTTTCCCTACGATTTCACATTTAAATACAACTAGCCAATAATGTCAGATCAAAATTATTGTCGATCTACTACTTTTACAATATTGTTAAAGACAAAATAATTACCTCGTTGAAATATTTTGGCATATGTCGTCCCCGAAATTGTTCCTCACAAATATCAATATGTTTAAACAGTCTTTAATTTTTAGTAACAAAATAAAAGATCGACAAACCTGAACTTATTTATAAAATAGAACTTAATAAATTAAGTACAGAATGACAAGTTATGCTAAAATTCGATAAAATTAAAACCTTTCATATTATTTACTTTACATATAGTAACGAAGAGTTTAAATGATAAAACTAATACAATAATATATAATATCACTTTAAATATGATTAGGTCCTCTATATCAAAAGGTAACTATAAATCACTGATGTTGCAATAATTTGATCAAGTAATGTTTATATTAACGTGCAACAACACTTGAATACTCTTAAGTAAAGAGTTTATGAAACTTGTATGGAGAGCAGTGTCTGACATTTTAATGCCTTATTGAATACATTTAATATATCAAGCGCAATTGTTTACGTAAAACTTTTATGAATATTTATCACTTAATTGCAACATCTCGGTCATAAAATTTTACAACTAAATAACAACGACTTAGAAAAGATCACATAATAATTAAATTTAAGCTATAATATCTTTCGAATGACTCCCATGTGGTGGGTCATCAGAGTCGAGTAATTCGTCATCCATGAGCAGACCGTCACTTTCTGAACTTTGATTACGAATGTAATCATCTACAGATCTATACTGTAAATTGGCCTTATGTAGCAGACTTTGATTCAAGCTGTTTCTACGTATTTTTATTTTGGTCTTCCTGTGCATTAGAAAGTTGTCAGTTACCCAAAACATTAAAATCTGCAAAAAATGTATTATCAGTAAATTGGGAAATTAAAAGCTGATAAATTCAAACAGAATTAAAACTAAATAATTTAGTTAACAAAACTAATAATAATTATGTTGTTATCGTCGGAGCAGGAAAAAAGCCTTATCGAGTGATTAAGTTATGTAAAATTGTAGAATTTAAATTTTAGAGTAGCTTTAAATAGTTGTAACGACGGAAGTGCATTACCAACTAACCCATTATTATTTTTAATGAGGCTACTACAACTTTATAATTAGAATTATCAAAGAATTACTTACATTTACGAAAAATGGTATGATGAGCATAACAAACGCCAATTCTACTTTCGGATTATCAATTGGAGATAAAATAAAATCCCTCACTCGTTCCCAAAAATTAAGTTGCAT
Organism: Abscondita cerata; assembly: GCA_030710515.1. Taxonomy (NCBI): domain Eukaryota; kingdom Metazoa; phylum Arthropoda; class Insecta; order Coleoptera; family Lampyridae; genus Abscondita; species Abscondita cerata. The sequence continues at coordinate 4,613 of JALBCR010001516.1, read as the reverse complement.
TAGAAACGTTATGCACGTCTTCACTATAACCATTAATCCAATGTAGAGACAGCATTGAGCTAACCATGCATTCATAGATGGAGGATCTCCTGCAAATAATTGACCAATATTCTGTGAACCATCTGTTTCTTAAATATATACCATATTCGCCAAAATTGATAGCTTCCCAACCTGGTTTCTTAGATAAATATTGGCTAATACGTATACCGATAAAAATTATTAAAAGTCCAACGGACGAGTCAAGAAGAAAATTAATTATATACCTAAAAAAAATTTTTAATTAAATTCGTACCAATTTTATTTTAATAATTTAATGAGAGCATGACCACAACCCATAAATCATTTTAACGACTACATTAAACATGCAACACATTAAATATACAGATTTAACGTTATTTAAAATTATTAGTTATTACATAAGACAGACTTAAAAGACATTTTTTAAGCGCTTAGTGTGATCATTTTAGTACACAAGTAAAAAACATTTAATAAAAAAGCATACTGATATTATGGACAAATGCTTGTGGGTATAAAATAGTTTCAAATTCTATTAAGTAATGTAGTTTTAACACAAGTAGATTTTAATAGCTATTTATTGTATATGTGTTTTAGTAGGCAGATTATCCACGCAAGAATTTTTAATCGCGAGAACGAAGTTCGAGCGTTTAATTTTCTTAAGGGGATAATATGCCACTAAAACACGAATGCAAAATAAGTAATCTGACAGTTCTAAAATTTCAATGTAATAGCAAATATTAGAAAATTTAGTGAAACTTTGGGCGGCTTTGCATTATTAGTTGCTAGGATGCTTGTTTATTAAAACAATATTTGTGAAAAAAATTAGAAATCGTTTGTGTCCGTCGTTTTGAAAAATGTCAGAAAGTGATTCTTTGCCGGTAGAAATTAAAGCAGAAGCTGAAAAAGTAACCCTGCAACTGTTGCCGGCCAAATCTAAAGATGCATACATAAAAGAATTTGCTACCTTTAATGAATGGAGAGAGAAAAGAGGTGCAAACATCATAAACGAGGACGTCCTGTTGGCTTATTTTTTAAATGTAAGAGGCAAGTTTGCCTCCTCGTCGATGTGGACGAAATATTCAATGTTAAGAGCAACTTTGAATGTGCATAGAAATATTGACATATCAAAATACGGCAAATTAATTGCTTATTCAAGAGCCAATCAAAAAACTACAAGGCAAATAAGGCAAGAGTGCTTGAGAGGGGACACATCGAACAATTTTTGAAAACAGCATCTGATGAAAAGTACTTAATGATGAAGGTACAACCAATTTTCTTTTCTTTTGTATTGGTATCTTAATTATTTTAAATATTTCTAGGTTGCTTTCATAATGGGTGTTTGTGGAGGTTTACGATGCAATGAACTGGTAAACTTAAATATTGAACATGTGAAAGATAAAAGATCTTTTATCTACGTGTCCATCCCAGAAACAAAGACCAATATGTCAAGAAGTTTTACTGTATTAGACGAAGGATTCTCTGTTAATGTTATGGAGATATGCAAGAAATACATACGCCTACGTCCTGAAAGTACTATTTCGCAGGGAAGATTTTTTTTGCAATATATAAATTCAAAATGCACCGTGCAACCTGTGGGAATTAACACTATTTCCAGAATCCCTTCACAGATTACTTCTTTCTTAAAACTTCTAGACGCTAAATCCTACACGGGCAATAGTATGCGTCGTTCTTCGGCGACTCTGTTAGCTAATGCTGGTGGTAATATTCTCACTCTTAAGAGGCACGGAGCGTGGAGGTCATCTAGTGTTGTTGAGGGGTATATAGAAGAAAGCGAGTCAAATAAAATCGATATTGCTAGAAAAATTCAAGAAAATCCAGCACAATGCAAGAGATCTCCGCGATGCAGTCTTCCTCAAACGTGGTTTGTGTAAATGTAAATCCTGATATTGCAAATAAGTTTACTTTTGATGTTAACGTGAATGTTAATATTAATGTTAATAAATAATTACTAAATTTTCTGCAAATTTTTCTTGAATTTTATATATTACAAAACACTAATGTTTTATGGAATATAAAACACTAGTGTTTTATAGGTGTTATAATACGTTTCATAACAGCATAATAATAGCTCTATAATATGGTGATTGTGGATAAATAAAATAAAACTTTATAAAAAAACACTAATGGATACAACTTAGTCTAAAATTCAGACTGACCGTATTTAAGTAATAGTTAATTTAGTAATAAGTTTTAAAACCTGAATTAAATTTTTCAGAAGTATTCGGAACACATACAACTGACATTACTTGAAATGCTTCCCCTGATGTAACAAGTATATAAAAACAATGATGTAACTCACTAAATGGAATGTTATTTTTGTAGACGTTTAAATGGATTATAAGTAAAAAAATAAAACTAGTAGCTCCATTGTTTTAGTTTTAGATGTATTTAGTTTTCGACTAAAGAAGCAAATTTGTAGTGTAACACGTACAGGGCGTAGCATTTTTAATGGCTTCTTATGAAAAATACCTTTCCTATTAGAAACAAAAAGCTAATAGATATTCACTTGACTTTTTCTGGAGTTAAGTTGACTTAAATCAAATTAAAAATTTCTTTCCGTACAACACTTACGAAGAATATTTTGTTCATCATAGATTTTTAAAAATAATATATTACGTAAACTTATAGTTTTTGACATACAAATATAATTGGCTATAATAAAATAGTATACATAGTATCTCAAATTGAATATTGTATAGCTATATATCTATCTATGTTATTAACCAGATACAATTTTGGTTAAATAGGCGATGATATAGTGCGGGGTGGCCATAAATTGATGGTTTCTTATGGGAAGTTTAGTTTCTGTGAGAGTGAAAAAATAGTATATATAAGTATAAGTTGCAAAAGGCAGCAATTCAAGCACGAATTTGAAATTTCGAAACGAGCCGCGAAGGGGCGAGTCGATGAACAAATAAGTGCTTGAAGGCCCTTCTGCAACGAATACATTATACATTTTTCTATTTTGCCATTTTATACAGTGTTCTCAATAAAAAAATAAAAATTTCACATCTACGGAATTTTGGTTGATGCAATTTTTCTGTCGTCACTTTAGGCCGCTATGAAACAAATTTAATTTGAAAGCGTCACTTTTCTTTATATTTTCGTTTATACAAACACCTCCTCAAATGAGAAAAATTACCCAAAATGCAATCGAAAATTTGCTACCTGACAGGTCCAAATCCCAGTATAAAATATAACCTTATTAGAATATAACCAATTGTCACTTCACATTTTAATGTCACCAACTCGAATACATTAAATTTTACTATTTTATTCACGCATGCTTATTGCTTATTCTAACACTGTTTTGAAGTCACTACGGTGCTAGAATCGACTTATTATGAACACAAAATAGAAAAAATAATATACATCTTCAATGACCGATTTTAACTTAAACTCGATTGGTGAAAACCGCACAACTATATCTTTTTTCTTTTCGAGATATTCGTCATTTTTGAAAAAATAGAGATTCCTTCAAATGTCTGTAACGTTTTGTAACTGGAAATATTGAGATGGAGTAAAAAAGTTCTTTAAGGCCGTGTGACAATATGCTAAATCTTGTATAATTTTTTATATTTAATGTGAGAGAAGCGTCAAACAAACCAATAAACGTTCGTCACAATAGTCCTTCCCTCTCAGTTTGTACTAAATTCAATAGAAAATTTTACAGCATGTCACGCGGCCTTTATGCACTTTTTTATGAGGAATCCAATTATGACATTAAATTTTGTATAACGCTCAAAGGTTGGAGGTTATGAACTAAACTTATGTTTTTTTTTTTAAATAGCAATCATAGCTGGCTGTGGTTTATAAAATAGTTATTTGTGTAACTAGTGCACATGTTGCACACATTTTTTCAACGATCGAAAAAATAAAAAAAAATAAAAAACTACTTTTTACAATAGTGTAAAAAATATTTACATTTTCATTAATAAACTGCTTTTTGCACTAATGTAAAAAAGTGAAACCTTTGGCAAAGTAATTCAGAATTGTTTTTTTTTCCAAAAATAGTGCTTCACGGTGAGTGGCCTATTAGACGTGATGGTGAAACTACAAATAAATTGAAACTGAAAATTTGCGCACATGGTGTTTCAGAGGTCCTCTATTTAATGAAAATAATGCTGCAACAGTTCCAGATATACCGAAAGTTGACTCCCTATTTTAAATGGCATGTAATGTTTTTTATGCAAGATTCGAATTATACTTAGGGTATGTTCCACTTAACGTCAACAACAATCATAACGCCCGTAACATCGTTCCACATAAAGACCGCTAGTCATAAGATTACCTTGAGTACGTCATTGATTACGTCACCAATCGCGACCGCTCGAAGCTCACAACGCCTCAGATTTACTGGTGGGTCGGAGTGGTCGTAAACGTATCGTGAATACGTTCCACTTGAGATTGGTAACTCATTTTGAAGTTTAAGTGGAACGGTTTGTTTAGCGATCGCGGACGTGAGCGTTTGATCATTAAGTGAAACATACCCTTAATATTTTAAGCCAGCTCTTAATAACATTTATTAACTCTAAAATTAATATTTTTTAAGATACTTTGATGTTAAGATAATA